>CAOLHI010002301.1:0-268744 GCA_948474755.1 Ctenosaura bakeri
ACATGATGCTGGTGTAGTATAAATCTACACTCCTACAGGTACAAGGTGGTTGTGTTACACCATCCTTCTGCTAAATACTGTCACTGTGCACTTGCTTGTACTGCCATTGTGCAGCTGCCACTGTGCCTGCCTGGTGTCCAATTGTGCAAGGGGGAATCCGAAGTGGCTGCTCTGTGTAATCCCCGTGAACCAAGTGGTACACTGAAGGCATTGGAAAATGGTTACACACCTTCCACAAATGCACAAGTGGAATCTTCTTGGTTAGTCTTCACCAGGGTAGACCCATTCAACCAACTGTTGGATGCTGAGTCAACCCCTTGGTAAATCTGATCAGTTAAATGGCTCCACTCTGTTGGAACTGACCATAGGATTAAACCCATGTGAAATGTTTACAGTGGTGCAACTGTACACATACAAAATGAATTGGACACATCTGGTGCATGGTGGCCAAAAATGTACAGCTACAGGGGTAAAGGAACTTGCATAGGTGTATGGCACCAACAAGGATTCTATAAAATTTGAAATTCTATTGTTGTGATTTTCCCATGCAAGGGAGATATAATAGAATAGAATTTAAGGCTTCTTTCTTGCCAAATGTGTTCGAGATTCTGGGAGTGGTAGCAATGGTGAGGAAGGAGGGGAATTTTGTTGACTCCAAACAGCCTTTCTACCTTAATGCCATACTTGCTTCATACCTAGGGGCTTTTCTCTCTGTATTGTTTTTCTATACCTTCAAGTCATTTCTGACATATGGTACCCCTAAGACATCCCTATCATGGGGCTTTCTTGACAGAATTTCTTCAGAGGGAGTTTGTCCTTGCCTTCTTTTTGAGCCAGTGTGCCTAAGGTTACCCAGTGAGTTTCCATGACTGAGTGGGCATTCAAACCCCAACATAGTCCCAACATTCAAATCACCACTATTCCATGCAGGTTGTCTTCTCTAGGGTCATTTCCGCACTAGCCTGTTATAGTGCGATGATTCCACTTTCAACATCCTCTGGAATCCTGGGGTTTGCAGTTTCGGGAGGGGCCAGACGGCCCCTCCCAAAACTGCAAACCCCAGAATTCCAGAGGATGTTGAAAGTGGAATCATCGCACTATAACAGGCTAGTGTGGAAATGGCTTGAGTATGCTAGAGTAGCTACAGTGGCATAGTACATCAGCTGCATTCTTCTAATATCTTCTGCACAGTTGTGATACGCACACTGAGCCACGTATACACAGTGGCAGCTCTGTTCACTGGACTGAATAGGCCAATGCTACAGACACATCCCTTATTCCTGATGCAGGACATCTGAAACCACTGGGTCTTTGATTTCCAGGTAAATACAATGCTCATGTGTTGAAAAGGCATGAGTAAGATGGTTCTTCACTTAATGTGTTTTGACAGTCCTAACACAATTTCATCCTGATGCTTTTTCTAAAAAAAACACAAAACCCACAAAACACACTGTTGCTCTTACGAAGGAGAGGGTGCAGTGAAGAGATTTACAATCTTATTCATTTCATCTATGTAAAAGCTTTTTGAAAACAAAACATTGGCTTCAAAGTGAGCCCCCCATTTCACCACAAAATTTCATTATGTCCCAACTGAGTTCTGTTTAATGGAATTAAATTTCGCCCTTTCTAATTATCTTTTAGAGCAGACAATCTTTACAGAATCATTAGTAACAGAAGTACACAATGGATCATTGTCTTTACTATGACAAAAGAAATCCTAGAAGCAGCACTAAATCTGAAGGAAAGATCACACAAAATACAAAATATCTTTGCTCACTTCCCCCTAAATTATGTAACATTCTGTAGAGTGAGTGTAATTTAAGCACAATGGCTGTAATTTAACTTCTTTAAAATGGCCAACTTTAAGTTTCTTTTAAAGAATAATATCTACCATTCTCTTCTCATTAATCAAGTCTATAGATAAATAATCTTTTTGTCTTCAAATTAATTTCCCGCACATCGAAAACTACAGACAAATGCTCCGTTATAAAAGATTCTTTTTTAAGTGGCCTATTTCTTTTAATCTAACTTCCCACCCCTTTCCAAAAGAAAAAGAGACACAGATACATGCGCTAGGAGCATTCTGATTGCTTGGTTTAGCAGGTCTTATTCCATCACCGATAAAAGAAATGTAACTCAGTTGTAACCTTTCCCTGCCCCAATTAATAAATGTAGCAGAATCTGTAGTCCTGGGACCTAATTAAGCCATAATGCCTTCAAAATAGACAATTATGCCTGCAAATGAGTTTTAGCTCTGGCAATAAATAAGTTACTGGCAGAAGTACAATGATCCAGCGCCTGCATCATCAGCTGAGATACTTAACTTTACAATGATCGAGCACGTTGTGGATACAACAAGCAACCACTTTTGAGTATTGTGACAGTGAGCAATGGGGCTCCCACCACACAACATGGTACAGTGAGAGGTGGAGACATCTTTTCTACCTGGGCACATGACACCTGTGACTTTCCCTTACCTTCCATTCTGGCTTACCAGTGCTCCATGGTTTTACTGGGGTGATTGCCCCTTTCCTCATGTTGTCATTGAACAAGGGCAGCCTGTCCCACAACAGGTACCATACTATTGCGTATTGCAGCCATTGTGCAATGTCCCTGCTGCTTGCTGAACTCAAGCAAAGGAGCAGCTACAACAAAGCTCCCTTCCTGAGAGTACAACAGTAGTCCAGTGCTGCAATTCTGAACCACATAAGCATAAGTTGGTATACGACACCAAACCCATCATTGATGGTTCTAATTTTTAAAAAAAATCAAAACTGAAAGGAATATAGCTAAAAAACCTCCGTACCTCTTTGAAACTAATCTAGGAGTCATGACCCACTCCTTGGGAACTCCTGTGTTGACCTATTTCATCCAATTCTAACAAAAGAAAAATAGTTGTTTCTGGTTTTCTTTCCCCAACAGAAAGCACAAACGTTTAGTATTTGGAATTTGAACTTTGATTTGGGACCAAAGTTGAAGCAGATTGCCTCCAAAGCACTCCAAGGTGAACTGGGTTAGATGTCAAAGTGCCAAACTGGGGTCTGAACACTCATTGTTATGGTCAGTTCACAACCCTTCTGGTCATGTATCCTCATTTACAGAGGGCAATCTTCTATCTGAAGATGGCTTCACTTTGAAGAGCTTTCTGCTCCAAATTTGGCTCAAAGATAAAGATGGATCACCTGGTCAGATTCTTCACAAGTACCGTATTGGCTGGTATATAAGATGCACTTTCTTTCCTAAAAAAATACCCTCTGAAAATGGGGGGCTTCTTATACACCAGCAAATATGGTAACGCCAAATGCATAGGGAAGGGAGGTGGACCAAAAGGAGTTCTCCCTGTCCAGGCACAACAGGAAGGGAGTGAGTAAAGGAAATCCAGTGTAGCACTCCTTACCTTCTCTTCCTCTCCTCTGCATTTTGACTCTGCTGGGAGTTCTCCCTGCTGAAGCAAAATAGGAAGGGAGGAAGTGGGGGAAGCCTGGTGCAGCACTCCTTTCATTTCCCTCCTTTCTGCCTCACCAGGGGACTAAAAATTTTTTCCAGAAAAACACCACTTGAAAAGTGGGGTGCACCTATCTCAGTCCTGGCACAGCTGATAAATCAAACAAAACAAACTGAATATCTCCCAGCTTGTTACTTACTTCCAGGCAGTAAGCAAGGAGTCATAAATAAAGTCCAACATAAGCAAAGTCTGGCAGGGTTTTACGGGCAAGGGAGTGTATAAAGTTAATCCGAGCATTTGTCAAGGCATCCAACAAGATAGCAAGTCAGATAAGCTCTGACAATTCCTGGAGGGGAAGGATGCCGGCTAAATAGACCCAAAGCCTAGGGAAGCTGTGCCTTGATTGATTGATGTCAGTTATAAATTCTGAGAGAGTGACGCTGGGTCTCTCTTTTCAGCCTGTGCACTGCAAAGCTGGGTCTAGGTAAGTGTTCTTTTGGATCTGGAGAGGCAAGACTCTCTGTTGGAGCTGGCACCGCCCTCTATTCTGTTTCTGGCACTGTAACCTCTCTCTGTCCTGGCATGCCCCCTGTTTCAGTCTCTGGGATGCTCTCTGCTTCAGACTCTGAGGCCCTTTCTGCACCTTACCTTTTTCCAGTGCTGGGGTGCAAGGATCGCGTGAGCAGCCTCCAGCGAGAGGCTCTCGCGTCCCTGCTGCTTCAGCTCTGCACGAGCTGCCTGGTCACACGAGAGCCCCACCTCTTCCTTCCGCAGTGCAGCCTGGGAGTTTCTCAGGCTGTGCTGGGGCAGGAAGCACGACCGGCATGGCTTCGGAGACTCTGCACACCAGGTAAGTGTGCGTGGGGTCTGGGAGCAATGCGCGATTGTACACCATTTTCAGCTTCCTGCCAGCCCCTGGAACATTGCGCGATTGTGAGTGCGTCGTGCAGATCGCTCCTCACAATCGCACAATCCTCCAGGCACCCTTTCGCATGGCAAATGCCATGTGGAAAGGGCCTGAGTCAGAGTCCATGCTCTGAAAGCAGAGTATGACACTTATATGCCAGTGCGTCTAGTACACCAGCAAATACGGTATGAGATGTATTGTAATTTAAAGTATAGTAATATTTCTACATATTCATCTCAATCTATAAGTTCATATATGCAAATACTATGCAAATCTACATCCTATTGGGAAAGAGAATACATTCCCTCTCTCTTTCCTGCCTCATTGTATAAGTGGCCAAACATTCATCATTCCTGCAGTATAATGTACACTCAGTTTCATCATTGTGGGACAACTGGGATATGTGTGCATGTGCCTTCAAGTTGCCTGTGGACTTGTGGTGACCCCATGAATTTCACAGGGTTGTCTGAGGCAAGGAGTACTCAGAGGTGGCTTTGGTGACTGGGTCATGCTCCCCTCAAATTCCATGAAATGCAGCTTTTGCAGTTCTCAAAACCATTGGCCAGTGAAACAATGAATGCATCATATGCAGTCCAATAAAAAATGTCACTGTGAGAGACAATCCACTGTCTCGAAACCTTGGCCAAGAACCTACACCTAGCAAGTAGAGTGTAATGCCCATACACACAGGTGTCCTTCCCATGGACAGCAATCATACCCCAAAATGGACCCCTACTTCTGCTGCTCCTTCCTGATGGGCAGAGGTGGGAGGAGGGAAGTCAGATGATGCAGCAGCAGCTGGCTTCAGTGCAGAGAGAGGAAGGAAAAAGTGTTTGATCACAGATGGAGTGCAACCTCTTTTTCCTTCCCCTGGGAGCCTGGAGCAATGGCACTTTTATGGTCTGAATTGCCTTGCCATTCCCTCTCCTTCCTGTTGGGAAGCAGCAGCAGCAGCAGCAGCAGCAGCAGCAGCAACAGTCCCTCCCTAGCATTCAAAGCTGATGGGGGGAAAGGTTTTGGACAGTGTACAAAGAGCCAGAGAATAGCTTCTTTTTCCCTATCTAAAAGAAGACATCTATGAACATAAGCCACACTTATGCACATGGATGTGATTAAGGCCATTTCCACACTGCACTGTTATAGTGCTATTATTCCACTTTCAACATCCTGTGGAATTCTAGAGTTTGTAGTTTGCTGAGGCCACAGAACTCTTTGGATGAGAATTCTAAATGCCCCTCCCTAAACTGCAAACCCCAGGATTCCACAGGATGTTGAAAGTGGAGAAATAGCACTATAACAATGTAGTGAGGAAATGGCTTAACAGAGTGGCACCCATTATGTCACAGTCAGTCCACATAACCAATGCCTCTAAGGGTCAAATTAGATATGATAGCATTCATGCACTTGCCACTTCCAGATACGGATTATCTGATCCAGATCTAGAGCTTGTAGGAATATGTGCTATGTTTGGGTATTAGGGAAGTTTAGCCTTTTGCTTCTTGTTGTGGTTCTGAACCTCCTTTGAGCCCCCTGCGCCTGCTATTTGCATTGGGTCAAACTTCTATTCTGCTTGTGGCAACTAAACAACCTACAGACATGAGTCACAGGTGCAATGCATGTTCCAACTTGTTGTAAGAGTGTAATTTTACAGTGGATTTTGAAATGAGAGGAACCTGTACAACTGGCAATGATACAGGTGTGTGCAGGACTGGACATCTATGGCCAACGGTAGCTCTTGAAAATAAATAGGCCACACTAGTCAAAGTGACTATCTTACAGCAATTGGTCAAGAACATTTGACTCCAAAAACAAAGAAAAAGGCCATTTCCGCACTAGACTGTTACAGCGCTATTATTCCATTTTCAACATCCTATGGAATCCTGGGGCTTGTAGTTTAGGGAGGGACCAGCGGGTGTGGAAATGGCCAAAGAAGTAACTTCCAGAGTAGACTTGCAGGTGGCAAGTTGCTAAAGGAAATACCTTGGTGATTTGCTGTTGTTGACCGTAGTGCCATAAAATGTTAACTAAAGAATACTAAAAAGAAAAGATTAAGCTAACAGAGCAATCTTTGCGGCATGGGTAGCCAAGCTAGAGCTTTGTCTAAGGAATTTAGATCCTACAACTTATAAAGTGAAAACAGTAAATCTTCCAAAACAGTGTGTGGTTGCTTATGAGGTTTGCATCCCCCCTCTTCAGCCCACTCAAGAAAAAAGTCTTAAGGACAAAAAGCACACAGATTATACAAAACCTGCATGTGCTAGTGTTTATGTAGATATGTGAATTTAGAAATAAATTTTATTTGTGTAAAAATATATTCCATCTCACTATAACATGGAAGACTGGGACCAAGTGACTAAAGTACCTGCCCTGTTTGCTGTTGGGATGCTGACTCATAATGGGAAGACTTGGTTAAAGCACACTCTCCAGCATTTCACAGATAAAAACCAGGACATGTGTCACAAAGCAACAATGGAATTATTAATGAAGTAGGACGAACAAGTTAGGAGAGACTTCAGTGGTTTGCTTTTGCCTGATCCTGCTGGGAAGGGAAAGATTCCATCCCGTCCTCAACCTGTTGAACTAATTGAAAGTAAACTGCTTTTGCACTTTGAACTCAGTTTGCAGTAGCTGAGGTAATTTGATGACAAAGGGGGAAATTGAGATGAGGAGAGAGAAACTGGGATATTTTAAAATTATCTGAAAAGGCAGGGTGACAGGGGATGATCTGAGACTTTCCATGCCAAATTGGGACAGTTGGAGGATACATTAAGGTAACTGGAGCCTGGAAACTGTTCCAAAAACAAAATCTTCCTGATGTACATGTGCAGATTCCAGCTACTAGAAGACCAAATTAATGATGCAATGAATCAAGCTTGGCAGTGCTGCCAGGCCCACAGGAGGTCTACCTGGGGCCAGGGCCAGCTTTTTCTGGGCCAGAGAGACAAGGTGGCTCTATGCACTCCTCAATGTCCCACCTGGTCTGCCTAAGGCCAGAGTCTCAGAGGTGGTAAACCACAATGCCCCAGCTGCCTCTCCTTCCCCTACAGCTAGGAAAAGGGGCCAGGGTGGACAGGAACTGCTTCCAACTCTCAGGAAGGGCACCTTGTCCTCTCTGTAGAAGCATTTCTCTCTTGACAGCTTCACAGTAGAAATAGGTGAGTGTGGTTGTACATGTGGACACACAAGGCAAGTGTTTGAATTCTTATTCACTGAGGGCACTGATAATCCAGCCCTACTTGATGGACTGCAAGACCCCTATGATCCTTTCTTATGCCCTCCAACGATCCCAGTTTGGCAGGAACAGTCCTAGTTGTCTCTTTTTCAACTGTCCTTTTATAATGTCCCAGTTTCTCTCTTCTCCTCCCACTTTTCCTCTTTGTCCTCAGGTCACTTTAATTGCTGCAAACTGAATTCAAAGTTCAAAAGTTGTTTGCATGCAATTAACTGAACTGGGGAAAGAGGAGAAGGGGTGGAATCTTGTCCTCCCCTGCAGAGGCAAACTGCTGCAGCCCCTTCTAGGTTTTATGCTCTTCTTCATTAATAACCATTAATAACCTTTGCCATCCCGACTATGCTATGATGTTGCCTGGCCACACGTGTCCTGCTTTTCATCTGTGAACTGAACATCTGTGAACTGCTGGAAGGAATGCATTCAGGTGATTCTTTAGCTTTAAATTGGACTGGGAACCCCTTCAAAGAAAAAAAATGAGTCCACAGGACACCCAGACATCCAATTCCAAACAGGAAAGTTTTTTTTTTTTCCAACAGCAGAAAGCAAAAACTGATCCCTCTTAGAGAGATCTTTCTATGAGAAAAATTAACTTATCACTCTTTTCTTTCCTCAAGAATTACATTTGAGAAAATGACAAATAATATTACCAGAAATGTGACATAGTACCTAGAATGAGTCACAGAATAGTAAAGTTGGGAGAGAGAGAGAGACTGAGAGAGAGTTGTTACCCTGTTTACTGGGGTCCCGGGAGGGACACCTGAATAACCTTACAATTACAAAAGATGGGGAAATTAGTCAAAAGCACTAGTTGGCACTATGAGAGGCAGGGTAACACAGCAGGATCTTGTAACCCAATGTTTACGGGGTCAGGCCAAGTCAAGAAGCAAACTGTGTTGGAAATAATGAATGATCTTTGTTAGATACAGGCACACAATGTAATCAACACACACACACACAGATAACTAAGGAAATAAAGGTTTGAGTATGATAGCAGGATTTTATTTCTTTTTTTTTTATTAAAACAAAAATTTATTCTTAAAATATGCAAAATCAGGATTTTCAAAGGGATAGTTGATTTGGGTGATACGAAACCTGTTCCTGAAGCCCGGAAAGAAAGTAGAGAGCAATGCTAGGGTTTGATGTATCTCAGCACGTGGAGCTGAGGGGAAGCTCGCCAAGCAAAGTGGCAGCAAGGCGGTCTGGAACTTGGGAGCGATCCGAGGATGGTCTCAGAATCAGGGGTTTTTATAGAAGGAAATGTGACTGCAGGCTATGCCTTACTCGGGGAAAACAATGCATTTTGGGAGACAAAGCTTTGGAAAGGTCAGAATTTAGCATGATTAAGTTGAGTCGAAATTGACAAAGAGTTAGCCAGTATGCAAATGCTCAGTGCTTGGCAGTTGAGTATTCAGCTTGCCAGGTTGCCTGCTTGGGGCAGGGAGTCCTTTGTAAGCGTGCATACATAATGAGGGTGTTTGCAGAGAGGTCTCCTAAAGTGGTGATCTGGTTATTTCTGGCCTGCCTGGGTGGAGAATGGAATGTCCAGCAATTAGTGGCCGAGCCTAGTTCTGTGCTTGTCTGGGGGCCTCACAAACACGTGGAGAGGGGTGGTGGAAGAGAACCAAATTATTGATATCAAAATGACATCTAGGGGTATCTCCAAGAAGGCCTAAACTGCAGTAACAGGGTGGTGTGGTGCTTTGAGTGTTGGGCTATGACTCTAGAGAATAGGATTCAAATCCTTACTCAGCCATGGAAATCCACTGGGTGACCTTGGGCAAGACATAGAATCATAGAAATGTAGAGTTGGAAGAGACCACAGGGGCCATCTAGTCCAACCCCCTCCCATGCAGTAACACCCTCAAAGCACTCCCAACAGATGGCCATCCAGCCTCTGCTTAAAAACCTCCAAAGAAGGAGACTCCACCACACTCTGAGGCAGCATATTCCACTGTCAAATGGCTCTTATCATCAGGAAGTTCTTCCTGAGGTTCAGGTAGAATCTCCTTTCCTGCAGCTTGAATCCATTGCTCCTTGTCCTGGTCTCTGGAGCAGCAGAAAACAAGCCCACTCCCTCCTCTACATGGCATCCCTTCAAATATTTAAACATGGTTATCATGTCCCCTCTTAACCTTCTCTTCTGCAGACTAAACTAAGACTAAAGACTAAAGTCATTCTCTCTCAGCCTCAGAGGAAGGCAAAGGCAAACCGTCCCTGAAGAAAAGCTTGCCAAAAAAAATCCACAATAGGGTAGCCTTAGGGTTGCCATAAATAGAAAATGATGTAAAGGCACACAACAATAACAACACAACAACAACAACAACAGCAACAACAACAGCAATAACAGCAACAGTTGGAAGAGAATCCCAAGTGTTGTCTAGTCCAACCTCCTGCAGTTGCAGGAGCTCTACAGCTACAGCCTCATTGACAGATTCCCATCAAGCCTCTGTTTTGAATCCAACTCACAATGACTATAAGGGCAGTTTCATGTTTGATCCACCCCCAGCAATTCTTTGTGGGCTATGTGTGCCACGGGTTATGCATTTATTTGTTTGGTTAGACTGAAACTTTACTGAATCATCCTATTGTTGTAATGCTTTGATCTTTGCTCCCCAAAAAGAACAAGGTAAGTGTCCCTTACTGATGGAGCTACATGTTTTGTTTTGTTTTTTACAAAAAAAATTTGTCTGATCAAATACACTTTGTTAACATGCTCAGTTGCCACAAGATTTCCCCAGTCTCCCTACCAGCAGTCTCTTCCTGGGACTCTCTACTTTTTTTTTTTAAGCCTTCTTGAGAATCATTTGGAAGCATTGTTTGTGTCATTATTCCAAAAAGAGAAAGAAGGTGCTTGGCAGCACAGTCCGTTCTCAGGGCTGCTGCTGGCTTCACCCGGCAAAGGTTTGTAGAATGACTCAGAGGTGAATCACAGGTTTCTGCAGGTGTACGCTGAGGAGGGCTGGCCCATTTCCACGTCTCGGCGGTGGCAAATGTTTACTTCATTAGTTCACGGGGTTACCCAGCAGTCCTCGCCAACTCTATTTCTCAACATTAATGGATGCTTAGGAAAACAAAGCAAGACAAGAAACCCTGGGGGCCCCATGGCTGTACAGGAGAGCTCCAGTGCTTTGAACATGTCATTTGCTAATGAGAGAATTTTATATTTGTTTGAGCAATGGAACAGGGCAAGTTTAAAGCCCACGTCCCCCGATGGTATCTCCTCTTTCATGTCCCCTTATGCGTTTGTTCCTCAGTGCTTCTTCTATCTATTCTCCATGTCTCATGTTTGTCTATCTGAGCAACATGACTTCTGTTGCTTTGACTGGATTAACTCATGCTAAGCTGCTGTAGAATGAATTAGACCCTTGTCTGCCACTGTCTAAAACTCAGGTCTTGTTGCTTGAATGATGACTTCCAGAATCCACTGGGAGATTTGGGGAGTTGTAGTTCAAAAAAGTGTAGTGGTTTGAGCATTGGACTGTGACCCCAGAGGGCAGGATTTGTTTCCCTGCTCAGCTGTGGAAATCCATTGGATGATCTTGGGTGTGTCACACAATCTCAGCCCCAGAAAACCCCATGATAGTTTTGCCTTAGAGTTGTCATAAGTCAGAAATGACTTGAAGACACACAACAACAACAGCTCTAAAAAAGAGGAAACTTACTGAAGCTCTGCTAAAATGGGTAGAGGTTATCTCTGGCTTTAGATCTAGAGCTCCTTTTCCCATTTTTAATAAGCCCATCTCCCCACCCTTCTTAAGTTCTGTGAATTTTCTGTAATAAAAAACCCCCATAGATTTGATATAGACAACCAGTGTAGTGTAGTGTTCTGAGCATTGGACTATGATTTTAGAGTAGGGGGATCGAATCCCCTCTTGGCCATGGAAAGCCATTGGATGACCTGGGGCAAGTCACACTCTCTCAGTAGGGGAAAGACAAACCCTCTTGAACAAATCTTGCCAAGAAAGCTCTGTGATGGGTTCACCTGAGGCTCGTTGTAGGTTGGAAATGACTTGAAAGCATACAACAACGACAACGAACATAGGTTTGATAAGAAACAAACTTTCTCAGTGGCTGTTCCCAGGCTCTAAAATTTCCTCCCAAAGGAGGCTAGGCTAACCTCCTTTGGTGAAGATTTTTCTCTCTAAGTTCAGCCAGGTTTTTGGCAATCAACCTATTGCTGAGAGTTAGGCTTGTTACCAATTGGATGCTGTATTTTTCTTAGTGATGCATTTTTTAGCACTTCCCCAGAATACTGCAAAATAATACCACTCTCAGTTCTACACTTTTTAAAAAAATAATAATGCTGAAATCCTATTATTAGTCCTGACTAGAATAGTCTCACAAAGCCATAGGATTTATTTACCTGTTGACCCATCATTCCACAATTGATTGAATAGGTCTACTCTAGCAGGGACTAACCAACAGGATGTCAGCCCTTGTTTTGAAATCCCCAAATTAGGAAAAGGATATACCAGAAAAACACCTTATTTGGCCTGGCACTAACAGTTTCATGGGATAATATTTTATCACAACAGCAGAATGTCCTTTGATGGGCCATTCTATATGTCTACCATGCTACAGACAGGTAGAGAAAGCTGCTTACTGCTGCAGAGATCCTGGCAAGCAAATTTCCCACTGATGAGAAATTTCCTACTGCCGGTTTTCTTACCCACTGATCTACTGTATAAGTTATATTATGTCTCTGTGAGTGGCTTATTCTATCAAATGATGCCAACAATCCTTTGGTTAGCAGACCTTCTATTGCTTCTACGCTGGTGAAAAAAAATGCCTTGCACTATATTTCATCCAGTGTGGGGTTAAGGTAATATTGTCACCACATTGAAACAAAGCTGGGTCTCCCATGATGTCCTGAGCTGGCTAACTAGATAAATTTTTCCCTTCAGAGGATATGACGTCTTGGCACTGCAACAACACCACTACACTTTTATGCCATATACCCTGGTTTACTTTGCTGGATCAGACATTTAACTCAGAACTCAACCAGCACCTTATCAATGGGTTCATTGTGATTATGTAGGGACGAGACGAATCCAGAATTTTCTGAATCCAAATCTGGATCTGAATCCCTGGAAGGTTCTAGGAATCCACGAATCTTTCAAAACTTGAATCTTTTGAATCCTTTTTTAAAAAAGGGTTTTGAAAGCAAGGGAAAGACAGATAATCTTGGGCAAGACACACTCTGTCAGCCTCAGAAAAAGCCTAGGCAAAGGCAAACCTCCCTCTGGAGAAATCTGGCCAAGACAATTGTCATAGTTTTGCCTCAGGATCTCCCCAGATTGAAAATGACATGAAGACCCTTTCTACATAGGCCGGAAAATGTGGGTTAATCCTGCCTGTGTAAACAGGGCCACATACTACAGTACAGAGATAATCCACGTCAAAACTGGATTTTCTTTGCATAGCTCCTTATGGCATTCTGGGATTTGTAGTTTGATGACGCACCAGCACACTTTGGCAGAGAAGGCTGTGACACCTTGTAAAACTACAAACCCCAGAATTGTGTATGAAAGAGCTTTGCAAGGAAGCTACGCAAAGGAATCTTTCAGCTGTCCTTGGAATCTCAAGCTATGTAAAAGAACCTTTCAGCTGTCCTTGAAATCTCAAGCTTGTACCTTCCAGCCAAGTGCTGAACTTAAATATTAAATGTTTGATTTAAATACCGGTATCTTAGAATAAAACCTCAGATGTAATTTCTGAAATTGTTAGCAAAGGTCATTATTACTGTATCTCCCCTTGTATATCTGGTCTTCCAGGTTTTCAGGCATCCAGGTCTCCAACAAACTATTTGGTTGGTGGATTTGAGATTTGGTTTGCCTATTTTGGCACAGGGATTCAGATTCGTGAATCTTGAATCCTTGCCCAAGATTCAAGGATTCAAGGATTCAGTTGGCCCATCTCTATTATTATGTGTCATCAAATCAACTTATGGTGACCCTATGAATGAGAGATGTCCAAGGGCCCTGGTCATCAACAGCCCTGCGCAGGTCTTTCAGACTCAAGGCTATGGCTGCCTTTATTGAATCAATCCATTAGTGATGTCATCTTCTTCTTTTCCTGTTGCCCTTAACTTTACCCAGTGCTCTCACATTTCCTAATGAGCCACATAGTCTTATGATATGTCCAAAATATGTTAACCTCAGTTTAGCCATCAGTTCACACTTGATTTCCTCCGGGATTTGTTTATTGGTCTTTTTGGCATGCCATCATATCCACAAAACTCTCCTCCAGTTCTATATTTCAAATGCATTGGTTGTCTTCCTGTCAGCTTAATTGGTTCTATATGCCTCACTGAGGACAAGCAACTAAGGTCTGCTGTTGGTCCCTCCTCTGTCTTCCACTTATAGCACTGCTGAAGGACATGGGAGAGGGACTTCTCTGCTGTGGAATCCCTGTTTGTGGAATGTGCTCCACTTGGAATTCCAATTGTTGCCAATGTTGGTTTCATTCCAGTACCAAGTTAGAATACGGCTTTTTACTGAAGGCTTCACAGTCTAATGTTTTTTTAAAAAAACAATTTTAAACTGTTTAAATCTTCTAATTTATTGCATCTTGTTAAGTTGTTTAATATGGTTGGAATTCTGCATTGTTGGATGTAACTACAATGATGGATCTGTCAAGAATAGGCAGCTGGAGAGAGACCCCCTTGGGGTCCTGCCACAACTGCTTGTCTCAGGGCAGTCTGAAACTGGGAGTGTGCTGCAGACATCATTTCCCAGCACTGTGGTCTGCAATGCCTTGGAAACCTTTCAGCTGAGGTGTAGTACAGCTGGAATAGTAGTTTTGAAGGGTCATATTCAGCCATTAATTATCATAAATGTGAATCCCCAGGAGTTATGAGATTGGAAGTCCAACTTATGGTCTGGTAACTAATGAACAGGATACCAGATTTTATTTTTAGTCTGTTCATGTTGGCTAGAATTCTGTATCAGCTACTTAGTTAAGTATGCTTAACTTATTATATTCAACCAAGCAACTCTCCCGGCCTGGCCCCTCCAAACTTGATGGAAAACACCATTCATCCATGCTCTGATTATCAGAAGAATGGACCTCCTTATGCCCACAACGTAGATTTGGGAAAGGAGTTACGATCATGGCAATTGTGTCCCAACGGTGACTAAGCAGCAATTGTAAATTCAAAACAGTTATGGATGAGTAAATCTAAGTAACTGTTTTGAATTCACTATTGCAACTTAGTCACAATTTCCATGATCACAATTCTTCTCTCAACCTACTTTACTGGACATCAGCTGCATGGAGAGAAGGAGGTCGATTCTTCTGGGAGATGGAGAATGAATGAAGAGATGTTTCTATCAGGTTTAGGACTGTGTGGGCCAGGAGAGGTCATTAAGTTCTGTATACTTAACTAAGTATACTTAGGTTTAAGTGTACTTATTTTACCTAGTATAGTTAGTATATTTAGATTTAAGTATACTTAACAAAGTAGCTCATACAAGATTTTGGCCATTATTTTTATGGTTTCACATTCTGAATTGTTTAAACTGTTTGGATTGAGTCTATTTGTACTTCCCTCCCCGAATATCCATGATATAAAGTTAGATATGAATTGATGGAACAAATTCATTCCTCCACCCACTCTACAGTTTTGCTGTGGAATAAATTAAGATTTAAATGAATAAGGTCCTTTGGGTTCAAGTTTTCACATTTCCCCAAACAAATCTAGAACTCTACTAGAAATCATAGAATTACAAACGCCAGACATTACATAAGATAATTTTTCTAAGTATGGCTTTCCAGATGTTTTATCATGGCTGGATGGTGGGCCATTGGGATTTAGAAAAAACAACTTTCTCTTCTTTGAACCAAAAGCAGACTCTGATCTAACTTCTATTATTAGCCCCAAGTGGAGTAGACTTACTAAACCAAATTAATTTACATAATTGTCGATTTATCAAGTATTCATTGATTCATTGAGTCTGCACTAGTTGAGATTCACAACTGGATTCACAGCTAGGTATCTCTTCCCACTTGCCACATCTCAACTTGCTTTGGAAGTCTTCTGAGTTTGGAAAGTTTTTTGCAATGTGGCATATTGTGGGAGAGGCCAGAGGGAAGTTGCTCTTTAAAGAATTAGAAAGCCAATGCTTCCTTTGGCGTCTAAAACCAGTTGCAAGGTTCTTTGGAAACCTGCCATTGGCTATTATTCTAAACAATTCAGTGAGCCTATCTAATATGTTTACATGTCAAAAGCTCAGATCATTTTATTTAAAAGGCTAACTGTTTGATCTCTGTTGATATCATCATTATGAGGTATAACAAAAGTAACCACAACAAATGCTTTTCAAATATGCTGCTTTCCTCCCAATTTAATCTTCAACATATATTTTCCCTTTCTGAAGTACCACTTCTGCTTTCAGCTCCTTCCTCATGGGTGTTTCTTTATTCAGTTCTTCCTTAGTCTCTTAGCTATCACTCCACTTCCTTCCGATGAGAGCCACCTGACAAAATAGAGAACGTACTTCCCACACTAATGTCCTGCTTGTGGGATCTCATTGCCAATTATGGGAAAATGGATGGTAGCATGGAAAGGAATTTGGTTGGATTAAATAGGGTTGGATCAAATAGGGTTCCAGGTGGACAAAAATGTGGCCCCGAGGCCACAAATGGCCCCAAGATTTGGGGTTTTTTGTTTTCATTTCATTTCGTTTTGTTTTTGTGACCTTCCTCTCTCCAAGTTCCTTCAATCATCTTTTTCCTGGAGGAAGGAGGAGCCAGGAGGAATGCAATTCCTCTTTAAATAGATTTCACCCTCTCACACTGTTTAATATAGGGGGGAAGTTCTTTCCAAAATATGTGCCCTCAAGTAGCACTTGTTGACTTATGATGACCCCATGATTTTCATAGAGCTTTCTTAAGGAAGGTATATTCAACAATGGTTTGTAGTTGCTTTCCTCTAAAACACAGTATATAGCACTTGGTATTCTCTGATGGTCTCATTTTCAAATATTAACCAGACCTGACCCTGCTTAGCTTCCCAAATCAGAGGGGACTTGATACCTTCAGTGTACTTAGGCAAGGATAATTTCCCAAAAATAAACATGAATTTCTGGTCACTTCAAGCATGTGTGTTCATTATTTGGCCTTTTTGTTAACTCCTGGAAGGTCATAGAGGCAGATAATGGGCCCCCAGACTGATAGAATTGTACAATTAGAAGGGCCCCTATGGGCCATCAGGTCCAGTTTCCTGCTCAATGCAGGATCGTCAGCTAGAACATCCCCAGCAGGTAGGTGTCCAGCCTCTTTCTGAAGACATTCAGAGAAGGAGACCCTGCCATGTCTCTAGGAGACTGGTTCCATAGCCAAGCCACTCTCACTATCAAGAAGTTCCTCCTAAAGTTCAATCAAAATCTACCCTCCTGTAAGTTAAACCATTAGACCTAGTTCTACAATCTGAGGCAGTGGAAAAGAAGCCTTCCTCTTCCTGGCAGCACTTGAGGTATTTAAACTCACTAAAATAGTCCACCTCTAGCCAAGATCCTGTATCACACTGGCAGATTGTTTATTTCAGGTAGACATCGCTATGTGGTGTCTTCCTCCCTCATCCCATGCTTGACCTACCTGTTCTCTAGTAGAGAACCCTCACCATGGTCATTCCGTGACTGGGGGAGTGGGATTGAGGGAGGATGGGGGCATCAGTTAGACAGGGAATCAGCTCCATTCCTGTAGCTGTAGATGTCATCCACTTGGGCATCCAAGGGACCCCCCGTCCATGGCAATCTTGGAGGATACCTTTTGATTCCTGCAGGTAGCTAGAGGAACAGATCCAGCTGGCTGCCTAGCTGTTTTCCATCTGTCTCCTATCCTTCATTGGCCATTGAATTGCTGTGGAGAGGATGCTCGGCCACAAAACAGGTAGGTGTTTTATTTTTTAATTGACATAATTGATCAATGGTAAGAACAAAAAAGCTCTAGTCAAATTAAACAGCAAAATAATATACATTTTTAAAAAGGTAAGAGGGAACAATTTAAAATATCCCATATATTACATTAGTATGAAGTTGGAAGCTCCTCTACAAATTCATCATGAAAAGTACATTCAGCCTATTCAATGAATCTCTGTTCCCATGTCCATTCCTTTCTTCTCTTCTGTCACACACACATTTCTGCATGATATACATCCTTCCACAAATTCCTCTGTCTGGATGGTGATCTGGTTGCATTGCAAGTTGCATTAGTATATGAAATAAGCAAAAAAACCCAGATAACATCAAAACTATTTGAGTCAAAACTATCTGAGCTGGCTGCCTTGTTGTCCCTCATCCTTCTTCCACCCTCCCTTCAACATTGCTGCACAGAGGAGTGCACAGTCAGAAAATGGGTAGATTACAGGGCAAGGGAATTCTATCAGATAATGGTGCTCAGTTTCCCCATCTTCCACAACCAAACAAGTTCAACATGCAGCTTTCAGTCACACTTGCATATCTCACTAACAGGATTGCAGCCCCTGTGTTAGCTTCTAAACTACTAGCTCTTGTGGTTGTGTGCCTTCAAGTCATTTCCTACTTAAGGCAACCCTAAGGTGAATCTATCACAGGGTTTTTGTGGAAAGATTTGTTTAGAGGAGGTTTGCCTGTGCTTTCCTCTAAGGATAAGAAAGTGTGACTTGTGCAGGGTCAGCCAGTGGGTCTCCATGACTGATCAGAGATTGAAACCCTGGTCTCTAGAATCATTGTCTAATGCTCAGACCTCTACCTGACACTGGTTCTCTCCTTAAATTACTATTTCTGTGGCAATTTCTGCACTAGACTGTTATAGTGCTATTATTCCATTTGCAACATCCTATGGAATCCTGGGGCTTGCAGTTTCGGGAGGGGCCAGCAAGCCCTAGGATTCCATAGGATGTTGCAAGTGGAATAATAGTGCTATAACAGTCTAGCGCAGAAATGGCCTATGTTATTATATGTATGCTTGAATCTACAGGTGCTATTTTTGATCTGGTAGTGCTGCAAGGTTGAGAAAAGCTGCACCTTAAACCTCTCTGCAAGCCAGACTGTTGGTGAGTCCCCAGTAGGCAGGAGATCTGAAAGGTACCTAAGATCTGGAAGACTGGCACTCGTAGTGACTTTCAGTATTCTAGAAGTGGGAACAGCATGGACATTTGAGCTTGTGCTCCTGGATTTCATGCCACTGGGTAAAATTTGACACTTGCACATTTCTTCTGGCAAAAATAATTGGTTTTGAGATGGAGTTCCAAATTAAACCACCATTTCAGGTCATCCAACTAGCCAGTTTATCTGTTTGGTAGTCTAGTATTTTGATGGGCATAGTTGCTAGAGTGACTGCAGTACTGCTGCTGGGCATATACTATGTCTTTCAACGTCCTGGTTGCCCAGATGATAGCGATCATGGGTTATTGCTCAGGTTAGGCTAGTATGCCAGATGCTCCCATTCATAGAGAGGATGAATCTAGTCAAAATGACACAACCTCCTAGTTACATCAAGATAGAATTACTATAATGGACTTTAGATAGGGCTGGCTTTGAAAAATACCCTGATACCACAGATAGTTAAGAATGTGGCAGGAAAAGTTATGATAGGATCTGAGATTGTAGAGCATTTGATTCTCCTTTTGTAAAAGCATCACTGGTTTCTAGTCCATTTCCAGGACTAAATCCATGGGCTTGTCACTACCTTTAAAACCATATGCAACAAGGAACCAGGATACTTAAAGAACCCTCTTATACTTTATGAACTTGCCAGCTCATGAAAATCAGAGAGGATGCCTCTTTTTTTTCAGTAGTCAACATCTTCGCTTCATCTGTCTGGGATGCAGAAGAGGGCCTTCTTTGTGGTTGCACCTAAACCTCTGTATTTCAAACAATCCCCGCGGAATAATGCCACTTCCTTGCATAGTGTCATTCCAAATGAGGCTGCCACTACTGGTGGTGAAAGTCAAACTGAAGTTTAGTTTAAAGAGTTTAAGGACAGACATAAAGTAATGTTGTCAGTTCTAATCATCTGAGTAATTGTCCTGCCCCTAAATATTTTCAGCAACTTTTTCTTATATTCCTGCAGTTTTCCTATAATCATCCTTTTCTCTTGCTCCCACCTGTTTTTGAAAAGAAAGCAGGAGGAAGAGCCAAGCTCTAGTTTTTATAGCATTTTTATTTATTGTCTCCAAGTCTTTTGAGGTTTATCAGTTCCAAAAAAAAACTCATTGTAAGCCACCTGAGTGTATTTTTTTTTTTAAAAAAAAGGGTGAGAGATAAGTACGCACATACATAGAAATGATAACCACAACAGAAACTACCAATGTGATCATCATAGAATTCCTTCTTGAGATTTTCTCACTTTGGAGAACTAATTGGAACCTACTTCTGCACAGCTATAATCCAACTCTACAAAGGGCAACAGAGTGGAAATTTGCAGAGAATCCCTTTCCTTTTGTTAATAAGGACCATTTAAACAGATTGCTCTTATGCACAAGAATGCAAGCTGTCATTTCATTCATTAATAGCACTGAGGTTTTTAATGAATTACAATTAGGTTAATTTTCGCTTTCTCAGAAGCTCCAGTCAGTCTTTCCCAGTATTGTTTTTTCCTGGCATTAAATGAACTGCTGATATATACTGGAATCTTGGCGCTATATCAAGAAATTCAAAGAGGTTCCATGCCATGTATTCATTAAAAAAAATTTTTTTTTGAGGTGACGTACAACATCTTGCTTTCCATCTCATAATGCCTTTCCTTCTGTTGTGAGACAGGGTGGTAGTTTGGTGGCAGAGCACCTACATAACATATAATACTCTCCAGTTAGGTCCAATCTATACGTTTTCCCCATTACATGACCAACTCAAATGGTTATTTTATATCCCATTGAAACAAATGGAACATAGCCATTGTGACTTATGATGTACTTAAATTGCATTGCTTTGACATGTCTTGTTGTACAACCCTATGCATGTCTACTCAAAATATGTCACAATGAGTTCTATGATGCTTTCTTCCAGGCAACTGTATGTAGGGTTACTTTTGCTGTTGTTGTTGTTGTTGTTGTTGTGTGCTGTGGTGACCCAAAGCTAAATGAAAAATTACAATTTAAATACAGTGATACCTCCACTTTTGCAGGGGTTAGGAGTGCAAAATGCCTGCAAAAGTAGGAAAAAGAAGTGGAAAATAAAAATCTATCTGTCTGTCTGTCTATCTATCTATGTGCCTGAGAACACTTCTCTAGTAATCTTCAGATCCTCAAGCACAATTCTATAGTCCACTTTGGGAGTAGACCAAAAAGTCACAATGGAAGACCTAGCAATGCTTGGAGAAGTGTTTTCTCTAGGGCTCTTTCTGCACAAGGGAGATACATTGCTGTAGTGTCATTGCATCAAGAATACATCTGCACGTCAAACTGGTTTGATGTCGTTCTGTTGTAGTTCGTTCCACATGTGTTCAGCTCTTAACACGGTTCACATCGTTGTGAAACCGGTGTAATACAAAAACAGAAAAACTCCAATGCAAGCCAACCACAACGATGCCGCTGTGTTTTTTCCTACATACGGAAGTGTTACATCGACTCACACCACAGAGTTGGGCGTTAAATTGACCAATCGGTGGCAGAGGAGAGGAGAGAGGGGAATAGGAATTCCAGGAGAACTGACAATGTGGAAGCTACAGATGATTTTCTCCACTTTACTTTGACAGAAACTGGAGGGCGTGCAGTTAGGAATCAGGGTAAGTCGGAGTAAAAAACACAGCTCATAAAACACAGTGAAACACTCCTCCACTGTAGTGTGGAAATGGCCTAAGGCTCTCTAAGTCCTCCAGCATGACTCTATGTCTACTTCCGGTGGAATTGGACCATAGAATTGCACTGAAGAACCTAGAGATTCCTAGAGAGAATGCATTTTTCCATGTCAGGGGCAAATAAGGTAAGAACTTTTTAAATAAAATAAAATAAATAACCCATGAATGATCAAATCTGCAAGTGCTGAACCTGCAAAAGTGGAGGGCCGATTTGCAGTTGGAATCTCTCAAAATTCAGAAGCTGGGAATGTTATTCTGGGGAAATAGAGCCTCCAAGAATCCTCATCAGCTTACATTGTTTTTTTAAAAAACTGATGCAACTAAAATGTAATTAATAAAATAAAAAATGATTTCAGGTTCAGCTATAAATAAGTATTCTTATGTGCCTTTAAATCAATTCCAACTTAGGCTTATCCTATCCTAGTATTTTCATGGCAAGGTTTACTCAGAGGAAGTTTGCTGTTGCCTTCCTCTAAGGTTGAGAGAATGTGACTTGTTCAAGGTCAGCCAGTGCATTTTCCATGGCTGAGCAGGGATTCACATCCTGGTCTCTCAGAACCCTAGTCCAACAAACACAGTTTGTCACATCATGCTGGCTTAGGATTTACTTTAAGCACTGCTAACTGGATCATGGTTTTTCTTCTTTTACTTGAAACCTGATGTTTTAAACAGTGAAAGTGAAACACTGTTTGGGGCAGCTATTTCATCACAGCAAGCAAAAAGGGAAGTATTTTTTAAAAAAGGATAATGATCTAAAACTCAGCTAATTTTAGGCTCAGAAGATAAACAGACAGCAGATTTAATAACAATGTAAATGTGCTAATGTTCTGTTTTGGTTTTAATCTCAGATTTCCTCCCCATTGTTAAAAGAGTTTGAACTCTTGCATCAGAATTTGTACAAAGAGCTGGTGCTTTTTTCCTGGGTAAGAATTCATAGGATAGATTAGTAAGACGATTAGTGCTTGAAAGCCTAGTGGGCAATTGAGATGTACCCAATAACAGATCCCTGCCCCAAGCATCTTACAATCCCCAAATGTAGTAAATAGGTTTTCAATCCTGAGGATTTTCCAACATAGTTTGGCCAGTTCCTTCCTCTGAAATATAGCCTACAGCACCTTGTATTCATTGGCGGTCTCCCATCTACAGTAGCCTCTGATAAGGCTCTCCGAGTTACATCTAAAAGCAATGACATCAGATACAAGCTTATTATTTTCTATAGTGTGCTTAACAGAAGCTCGCTTTACCCTTAAGGTGTAGAAAATGTACACAGCTTATCTGCTGCTCCCATCTCTGTAAATATTAAAAAAAAAAGACTAAGGAGGAAACATGGCTGAACATATCCTTGCTCTTAAATTGCAGTGGGTAGCAGGGGAGGGTGGAGGTGAGAGAAAACTCATTTCAAACTATGTTTCCTTTTTCTAAAATTGCTTCAGTGAAAGCCAGCGTGGTGTAGTGGTTTGACCATTGGACTATGGCTCTGCAGACCAGGATCTGAATCCCCACTCAGTCACAAAAACCCACTGGGTGACCTTGTGCAAGTCACACTCTCTCAGCCTCAGAGGAGGGCAAGGGCAGACTCTCTTTGAACAAATCTTGCCAAGAAAACCCAACTTTTGTTCACTGTAGGGTCACCATAAGCCAGAAATGACTTAAAGGCACACAACGACAACAAAGTTGCCTCATCAAGTTTTGTATCTGATGAAAAAAAAAATCACCAAATCCATGCTAAGGAGGCTAAGCAGTCAGTTCTTAATGCAGAACCCAGGAGACACCTTTGAGGCATGTCATAGCATGACATAGCTATGGTGGCCTGATGCAGCAAATGCCAGTGTGTGTCATGTGACAACCAGCCTTGAAAGTATTCTGTGGACAATTCAGAGTTTTTGCACTGTTTTTGTTTTTACTTAAAAATCATTAGCATATCTGACATTTATTTCAGGCCAGTACTAAACATTTAAACACACACACACATCAGTGAAAGTGATTCTATTCCCCTTTCAGCAGAGAGCTTATTGCCTTCAGGCTAAATGAACACACAGGCTTTATTCATCTATAAATATCCTGATGTTGTATTCTGCAGAATGACTGAACTCAAGGTGTGCTCGCTTGGCATTTAACTTGGGGAAGTCATGTCAAGTTTTACACACACACACACACACACGCACACATCTCCCTGCTGTTTGGCAGCTCTATGCTAGATTTCAACCACAGGTTTTTGCCAAAACTTGACTCTGCTCCCATCAGATTAACTGTCTCCATTAAACAAGCTGGCATTTCTTCTAAGGGTTGTGAATGAAAGGATAAGCTTGAACGACACATGTCTTAAAGAGATGAGCCTGCTCAGAGGGCTGTGATTAAGCAATCAGGTCTACAGACGTTTCCAACAGCTTTGGTCTGACACTAATCAACCTTTAAACGCTGGAAAGCTCCATTGCCATTTGCTCCAGAATTGTAGCACTTCCACTCCCTCCCTTGAACAGGTCATCCAGCTCAGTCTGATCTGGACTAACCAACTACCATCCTTTCCTCCAGCCCCTTATCCTCCTTCAGTTCCCATTATTCCAGGAATCTGTTCAGGACAGTGTTCAACCAATGAAGGACGACAGACAACTGTGCAAATAAGGCCTGTCTTAGTGGTTCCCATTAACTTCAATGGGACACAGAAATTGTCCTGTATTTGGAGATATAGTTAAGGGATGGTGTTATCTTCTGTCTTATTAAGGCCTTTGGTTGGGAGTGTATTTTATTGGGGCAGTGAATTCATTCTGGATTTTAGTCTGAACTTTAAAGGAGCCCACCTAAAGTGTTGAACCCATTTGGGGCTAGGGTTCAGGACCTTGGATAGCTCCAGTAAAGTAAAAATTAAAACCTAGAGTGTGGACTCACCCTGCCTCACTGATATTGGTGTTACCAGCCACCACTGCTTTAGGCCATTTCCGCATTAGACTGTTATAGTGCTCTTATTCCACTTTCAATATCCTACAAAATTCTGGGATTTGCAGTTTAGGGAGGAGCCTTTGGATTGCATAGGATGTTGAAAGTGGAATAAGAGCACTATAACAGTCCCCTGCAAAAATGGCCTTAGATTCAGACAAATCCTAAATCCTGAGTCAAATTGGGCTGATATGATATTAAGGAACAGTCTGAATCAAAGTGAGGCTCCTCCAAAGGAGATCAAACCTAAAATATTTGCATTCCAGAAGAAAAAAGACACATAGTGTGTCTCCAAACAAACAAACAAACAAAACCCCACTATTTATTTTCCCTCAAGCTCTCTATATAAATTCAGGGTTGGCTGAACTTTTGTGTTTTTAACTATGTGCTTTTATTGTAATTTTCTGCTTTTTCGAAGCTGCCTTGAGTCCCAGAGTGCCTTGAGTTTGGGTCAAAGGGAGCATATAAATAAAGTGATGAGTGGGTGGATGGGTGGATGGAAATAGCCAGGGTGATATAGTGGTTGGAGCCTTGGACTACAATCCTGGAGACTAGGGTCTAATTCCTCACTCAGCCATGGAGACCCACTGGGTGACTTTGGGTGTGTCACATACTCTCAGACCTTTACAGTGGTCAGTTAGTGTTGATGTGTGAAAGCAATAAATCTCCTTACCAGAAGTTAGTTTCTTTGGGTTCAAAACTTTCTCTGAGAAGATTCCTTTTGTTCTGTGTGCAAAAGCAAACCTCTGCTAATCGACTGGAATTTGTGAGCAGAAGTCAATTCAGCTGTTTCTCTCTCTAGCCTTCCTTTGTATTTTCCTTGTTCGAGGATTTTTCTGCCTCCTCAAAATTTTTCCCACAAGTTACGGGACATTAACTTTCATTCACAGAATCTAACACACCGCAGTCTGAGTCTGTTTCTATTTGCATACCCTCCTTCTATTTGCACAACTCCTATGATTTTTGCCTCTTGGTCGTAGTCACACGGCCTTAGAGACCATGGTTTTACAGTCAACACCTCAAAATGGATATCTCGTGCAACTGTAATATATAGTCCAAGCCCCACTTCTTCTGGTGTTTCCTACAAAAGTCAAGCTAGGTTATTAATTTTCTTATTGAATAGAGAACTCTTGAATGATTACTTGCAATAGTACCACACAGACTAAATTTCCATCAGGAATATGATGCAAACATTCCTCTAATTGGTCCACTGTTACCTTTTGTCCACCTTTCAGAAAAGGATATTGAAAGAGCCAGAATCAGGCTGGATGCTTTTCTTTGCTAAATTGGATTAATTAGCATTATCACAAAAACAGAGAAACAAAACTAACCAGTATGTCGAGCATTAATCATACCACGAGTAATTAGTGCCAGAAAATAGAAGTACAAGGCAAAACAGGGAAGCAAGAAAATAATTCCGCTGTCTAAACATGATCTGTTTTCAGAAATGCTGTCATAGAAATATTCTTGCAGTCCACAGTTCCATGTATTAATAGGTCATAGGCAAGTTCTACTTATCTGGATCACACATAATTGAATCCAGTCAGTACATGCCAACAATATTTGATCTGGCCCAACTTTGGCTGTCAGGGAGTTGCTGAAAGATGTTGAAAGATTATACATTATGCTATAAAGCTAACGTTGCCCATTGCTATAAGCCAGAAAGTGTGCTAAGAACATAAGTTGAGTGAAGCTCATAGATTGTGTTGCACCCCCCCATTTCTTTTAATTCTGCCAGATTTGCAGATCTACCACATAACTGCTGAGAATAGGTTAAGAAATGGTAGACTCCATGCATAAAACACTATGCTACCTGTGTGATTTTTTAGGGAATAATCTAGCATCTGAGGCACAACTATTAGTGAGTTAAAATTATTCATTCTCAGTGTCAGCTATATAGCACAGGATGGGCAAATCTGTCCGTTTCACTTTCTCAGTTTCACTTTCAAATTTTCTTTGGTTAAATTCTGAACTTGAATGGAAATGAATTTTCATTTATCTTTGGGGAATAGTAATATTTGTCAGCTTCCCTTTCTCCCATATTTGAATTTTACAGATTTCGGTGAATTCTGATTTTCAGCAATCAATTGTAACAAAATTCTCACCCTCTCCTAGTTGGAGAGGGAGGAGTCTAGAGACAGAATCCCATCAGTGAACTATGTTGGCCCTAATCTATGTGTGCCTTCAAGTTGCCTGTAGACTTATTAAGATCCTAAGAATTCCATAGGGTTTTCTTAGCAGGGAGTACTGAGGTGTTTGCTTTTGCTATTGCTTTCCTCTGAACTATAGCCTGTAGCGTCTGATATTCCTTGGTCATCTCCCATCTAAATACATGGCTTGACCTTGCTTAGCTTCCAAAATCATGCAGGATCTGGTGCCTTTGGGGTATTTAGACTCTATTCTAATCAGTGTAGCCAGTTTAAAAAGGCCATTGGTGCAGCATCCATGAAGGACGTAAGGCACTAGAGAAAGAGGTTAAAGTCATAAGAATCACAGAACCTTAGAGCTGGAAGAGACCATGGGGACCATCCAGTCCAACCCCCTGCCATGAAGGAATTCATATCAAAGCACTCCTTACAGATGGCCATCCAGTCTCCGTTTAAAAACCTCCAAAAAAGGAGACTCCACCACAGTCCGCTACTGAATTGCTCTGATCATCAGAAAAGTGGAATCTCTTTTCCTGCAGTTTGAATCCATTGCTCCTTGTCCTAGTCTCTGGAGCAGTGGAAAACAAGCCTCCTCGACATGACATCCTTTCAAATATTTAAACATGGCTATTATGTCCCCTCTTAACCTTCTCTTCTACAGACTAAACATACCCAGCTCCCTAACCCACTCCGCATAGGGCAGGGTTTCCAGACCCTTCACTATTTTGGCAACCCTCCTCTGGACACACTCCAGCTTGTCAATATCCTTCTTGAAATGAGGTGGCCAGAATTGGACATGGTATTCCAGATGAGGTCTAACCAAAGCAGAATAGAGTGGTACTATTACCTCCCTTGATCTAGACACCATACTCCTGTTGATGCAACCAAGAATCCTGCTGGATTTCTTGGCTGCTGCATCACAGTGCTGACTCATGTTCAGCTTGTGGTCCACCAAAACTCCTAGATCTCTTTCACATGTACTGTTATCCAGTCACATATCCCCCATGCTATATTTGTGCATTCCATTTTTTCTGCCTAAGTTTAGGATCTTACATTTCTCTCTGTTGAAATTCATTTTGTTAGCTTTGGCCCAGCACTCCAATCTGTCAAGGTCATTTTAAATTTTGATCCTATCCTCTGACATATTTGCAACTGCTCCCAACTTGGTGTCATCTGCAAATTTGATCAGCACACCCTCTATTCCTTCATCCAAGTCATTGATGGAGATGTTGAATAGTACACGTACATGTACATGTTTTGTCAGCCTTCTCTTGCTGCTTCTGTGAGGTTCTGGAAAAACTACAACCAATAGTGTTGTATGTCACAGGCTTCCTATCTTGATCCTCATCAAACATTGGATTAAAGCCTCTCTTTGCTCTCCTGTCAGGGCCAAGATCCCAACCGACTGCATATGTTTCAATATGCCTACTTATTGTCTCATGGTGCCATGGGGATGTACAATGGCTGTTTCTGCAATCCTGGTCAATCGGGTGGTACATTGAAGATACTAACAAATAATTGTACACATCCAGACCTATGCAACTGCATGTGTTTGCAGAACTCTTCTTAGGCTGCTTTTAACCGAATATGGCTGTTGTACAATGACCAAAAAAGGACAGCTACATACATAATGGATGCAATTCCAGCCATGGTGTACTGGGATTTCATATATGTATTTTAGAAGCAAATAATCTCAAGACTATACTGCTATATTACACAAATATTCAGTAACATGATTGACTGGGACATTGAACAAGAAAATAGTACTGTAATCACATAGGAGAAGGTTTACACCTAACGGTGTTCTCTGTGTTCTCCTTCTTTGTTAAATCAGGCATCAAATAAAAAAGCCACAAAGAAATACCAGTGTTACCATCAGTTGTTGATTTGTGTTTTATGAAGATAGTTGTTATACATTACCCCACGGGCTCAAAACACCAGTTTGGAATGCAACAACCACAGTGAAAGCACTGAGTAGGATGCAGTTAGACAAGCTGTTCAGTGGCTTAATATCAATTACAGAGTTTAATTAACTAGATCAAGTGAAGCAACACTGGCTTCAATTAGACTAAATATGCTGTTTGAGCATGTTGGGTGGGGGAAACACAGGGAAGGTGGCCAACTTGTATTTTCAGATATAAATGCTCCAGGCTCTCAGCAGTTCTTCCTCACTAAAATGCCAGTCAATATTTGAAGCAATCTGTCATATCAACAACAGAAGGCTAAACAGACATTCCCCATCAGATGCTCAGGCACTTGGCAAACTGAACTTACAAGCAAAACAACAGAAGGGCCAATGCAGAAGGTAACTGTTCTGTGTTTTAATAAAATATTAGTACTGTATGCCCTCCATATATGCAGGGGTTCAGTTCCCGGAACCCCTGCAAATAATGATATTTGCAAATGCTGGTGTCCCATTTTGTTCAATGGCAGTGATGTGTGCTGTGGTGGTTTGTATGCACACCACCACCATTTTAGGTATAGGATGCATCACAGTCACAGACGCTCAGATTCAAATGCCTGGAGATGGTGCGTAAGGAGAGCACAATGTAAATGAAAAGCTAAATGTGTGCAGTTCCATAATCTTCCCATTCAACTATCAAGCCTCCCCCAGGGATACCTGCTGCTATTTACTAAGGAGGAGGGGAGGAAGGTGAAAGGTGGAAGAAGTGGCTATTCCTGGCTCTGGAGGGGAAAGAAATGAGGGTGCGCTCCTATATGGAAGGCACACTCATTTCCTTTCTTCTCATAGCTGAAGCCAGCCACTTCTTCTTCCTCTGAGTTGCTGCCACCATGCTTCGCCTCCCTACTGGTAAGCAGCACCAGCACATCAGAAGGAGTTTGACAGTTGAGTGGTGGAATGGCTTTGAATGGAGTTCTCCTTCTGTTTTTTTGTTGTGTTCATGGGAAATGCTGCCTGCTCTGGTTGTTCCTCTCATCTGTTCCCTGGCCACAACAGTGTGACTCATCACTGTTGATTGCAGTAACCTAGCTCAGGTTAATTACACATATTATTCATGACCCCTATGCATCTGGGTCCATGGGCATCTGTTCCCTTGCCACAACAGTGTGACCCATCACTGTTGATCGTAGTAACCTAGCTCAGGTTAATTACACATATTATTCATGACCCCTATGCATTTGGGTCCATGGGCATCTAGCCCTACCTAGTGGTTTCAATTCATTTGTGTAAATGAAACTGAGTCATCTTTGGAAGCCCACCTTAAAATGCAATGAGCATGATCATTTCCCATATAAATATCCTGAAATTCTATGACTTAAGAATTCTTACGTGGAGTGTTGAAGTTAACTTGGCCTGTCTGGTTTAACCACCAGCATGAGATGGGCACTAAAATAACCAGAAGTTGATAATGGGATCCCAGACATAATCCAGAATTAGCTGATTAATGGCAAGGACCTTCAATCTCTGTCTAAGAGACTAGGGTGAGGAAACTATGCCATGTTTCTTAGATAACAGCCTTCTGAGACCATTCAAAAAGAAAGATATGTCAGATAAGCTACCCTTAACCCACATGAATGCCACCAGCAGGATCCCAGCCAAGATTTCATTCTGCCAGTATGGATGTACATTCCAGGCTGCATCTAGAAATTTCCCCAAAGCAGACTCAGATGGGTAAAACAGAAACAGACTTTCTAAACCCCAATTTTCTTTCACTCAGTTGTTGATGTATTTATATACTACATACCTATTAGCCTCTGCATGGAGTCATTACCAAGAGCTTATTAGAATAAACTATATATCAGTAAGAGAGATATGGCTACCTAAGACAGATAGAGGAAGAGGTGTGTTGGAGGAAGCCAAGTCAAACCTTAGTGTTAGGTGTAGAAGCAGAAAAATAGATAGTGCAAAGGGGAAGCACCCAAGAGAGCCCGAGATATCCTCATTTAGCCCCATTACCCCCTAGAGGGCCATAGTCATGTCTGCAAATGTGTGTTTGGCCACCTATGTGAACACAAGGGAACAGGGAAGCCTTTGGTCCAATCTTGTATGATTCTTCTTACATTCTTATTAAAAAAAGTGGGGGGGGCACAAGGCTATGCAAGTCTGCATAAAATTTGCAAAAACTTCTTTATATGTATTGGGGCAAAGTCAGAGCTCTTCCAGACGGTCGATGGTCCTGGTTATTGTTTGGTTATTCTATTCTATATATTCTTTCTCTTTCTCATGCCTCTCAGTGGTTGTTCTTACCCCACATCCAGCTGGGACTCATTCACTGCTGGGATTTGCCCTTTTCTTCTTGGCTTGCTGGTTTGAAATGTTCCGGGAGAGTGGTTTCCTCCTTTCCCAAGAAATGTAGTGAGGCAAAGAAGGTCTCTGTGGTGGTGGCTGCACCACAATGTCATCTGTAGGGCCACCAAGGATTATAGGAGGAAAAAAAATAATGAAGACAGAGGTGAGTGTTTTAAGAAAGCCGATAGGAAGACAAGGCAGTAGGAAAAGACCACATTACAGTAGATAGACTCAATCAAGGAAGCTACTGTCCTAGATTTACAAGACCTGAGCAGAGCTGCTGATGACAGGGTGACTTGGAGAGCTCTCATCCTTAGCGTTGCGATAAGTGGAAGTTGGCTTGACAGCACTTAACATGAACAACAAATTCTTGGGTCAGTTCAGAGTGTGAAATAATCGCCATTTGGATCTGGTGTGGTAAATTCCATGGTTACTATTAATTAGTGGCTATTAGTAAAATCATTAATAAAATCATTAAAATGACCTTGGAAGAAGGTATATGTCTGGGCTAAATGTCAGAAAATGAACATTTTTTTCATTATTGTTATTGTAATCTACTCTGGAATACCTGCATTTTCATCTTGGCAAAAATCCATAAAGAACTTGGCCAAACTATGGTCACAGTTTCAGAATGACAAATAGATTGGTCTATGAATTCTGTAATGGCTTTTAAAATATAAAATGGCATTGATGTATAATCAGTGAATATATAGTTACAGAATTTGGATAATGCTACTGGATTGGGTCTATAATGATATGTTTACATTAGAGATACTATTACACATGTAATAAATTGTACTATTAACTAATGAAAAAGACAATTCAGTTAGTAGTGTGCAGAAAACTTAGGAGCAGTAAGGTTATCTAGCAGTATCAATGCTATATACCATGCAGTTTTCTTTATTGTGCAAGGATGTTGTAATAGAATGTAATAGAATAAATATGGAGATGTGGTGTTAGGAATCTTAACAAAAAAAAGTTTATGTTTTCTCTTTTAGAAAGTATGATTTGGGGGAAGAGAAGGTCCAATATTCAAGTAAAAAAGAGACTAGTTTTACACAGAGATCTTGCAGAAATTGTAGACACCCCCATGAAAAATAAAGCGTTTGTTGTCTCAGTTCTGTGAAGAAAGAGAGAAAGTTGGTGGGGGGGTGTTGTCTCTTTCTCTACATGGTGTGCCTAAACATAATCCAAATCCTACACCAGATGGTCCTTGAATTTTATTGGCTGGAAGCATTTCAAGGTGAACATAAGCACATGGGATCAAGCCCATTCCAGACTCCTTTGAGAGTTCCTTAAAAAAACCATAACCACTTTGTCTATGCACCCCTTTCAGGGTAGGAAATAGGCTATTAAACCCTAGCTTTGGCCCCAGCAGATTGTAGCATGTTGGATGTAGTACATTGGGTATATTACACTGCACGTGGTACCCCAGACTTCTGTTCCTCTGTGCTATCCTCAGACATGGTCTGAGCCCCTCCGCTTTGACCTTCTTCTTCAGGACTGGTAACTATCACCCTCTTCACCCCTAATCTCCCTATCCAACATTTCATGCCTCACTTTCCAATAGTCTTGTATGGTTCTTGAGAGTATGTGATTTCTTGTGTGTTTTGTCAATCCAAATAAAATATTTTGTTAACTTTTAACTGGAGTCTGCTCTACAGTTAGTACTGGTATACACAGGTGAAAATATCCTGCCACTACCGTTCTCTCACAGGCCTCCTTTGAACTATAATTTCCCCAAAATTCTAAGGAGAAGCTGGCATTGCAGGTGGACCTCAAAGTCCTCCACCTCTTGGGTAACAAGAGTAGAATGATATATGAGGGAGCTTGTGTGGCATAGTGATTTGAGTATTGGGCTAGCAGTCTGAGAATTCCCTACTCAACCACAAAAAAACACTGGGTGATTTTGAGGAGTTCCCACTCTCAGCCCCAGAGGAAGGCAGTGATAAACTTCCTCTCAATAAATCTTGCCAAGAAAACTGTAGGGCAGGATTGGTATAAGTCAGAGTCAGCTTGAAGGCACCAAACAACAACAGTGGCATATATGGTGGAGAGTGCCCATTACAGTACTAGATGATAGATAATTGCATTCATTGGTGTATTTCAACAGTGAGAGTTTGAGGCAATGCAAGATTTCCCAGCAAATCTTGAATTTTGAAAATTTCATGGATGCCTGAATTTATTTTTGTCAAGTTTCAGCTTTTATCAAACTCTTCCGGTAATTCAGTCATCAATGGATGACTGTGTCAAGTAATAATTATCCTCCATTTTGCACCAAGAGCAAAACCCCCCCACAAAACAGAGTAATGACTTTTCATGCATTATTGAAAGTAAAATCAAGCTTGGTTTTGTCTTCCTTTGCCAGGCTCTTTAGCGAAAGAGATTTCTCACTGGAGTGTCATGTTCTCTTTGATAACAGATCATTCTACGTTCTTCATATCTCCCTGCCAAAAGGGACTCACCTATTATCTCCAATTGCAGGCAATTCGAACTTTAAGCAAGCCTGTCTTTATCAACCACTGTTTTAACAGCTGATTAATTAGGGCTGCAGGGAATCCAATGAAGGGCTTTATCTGAAGAGCAGTTCAACCATTAGCAAAAGAAACTTCCTTGTACACTCCTAGCTCAGATAACAGAGGGAGATAACAGCCCACAATCCTTTTCTGGTTAATTCAAATAAAGGCACTCCCTCTTATACCAACACAGAGGAAGTCAAACAAACCTCATAATATACCATTATAGTTCTGCATTGGGTAAAGCAAGTAAATATAAATGGTAAAAGACACCTGAATGTCAAATCATGGGAGTTATGCAGCATTGGCTGACATTAAAACAAAAGAAAACAGCAAATGCCCCCCCTGCACATAATCACTGAGGGCTTGAAAGATGAACATGATTCTTGCATGGACTGTATCCCAGCTGGTGGCCGGTTGCTGGGTGTACCTGACACTATTTTGCAGTATTCGCTTGAGATGCGCCACCATGACAGTTGCATTTTTGAGCATGCTGTGACAGTTCCCTTCTTCCTTTTTAGGCATTCATCTTTGTGAATGACAGGTCCACACATAAAAGAGACAGCAAAGTCCTACCCACATAATTTGACCTTATGGGAAATAGGTGAAAACACTGGAGGACTCATGGTGAAGTGCTCCAACACTATGGATTGGTCACTTAGAACGTTCCACCCTGGTAGCTGCCCATCACCCGAGTGTCAGTGAAGAGATTTCCTTTGCCATTAGTGGAAAGCAAGGAGATAAGAAGATAAGAACAGTCTAAAGTTGTGTCAAGAAAGGCCAACAGTTTCCTTCCTCTGAAGCTTGCTTTGATTTTTATCAAGACCTTTAAAAAGTTACTTTTTGAACCTTGACTCTCACAGTCCCTCAGCCAACCCATCCACTCACCATGCTGGCTGCAGGAGTCTGGGAGCAATAGTAAAAAGGAAATAATATTCCCGATCATTTTTCTGTTTACACCACCTTGATCAGTTTGTTCATTTTATTTTAAAAAGCTACTATATCTTCATTTCTTACCGCTTACTACAGATTAAAAAGGTTTTTTAGAAACAAATCAAAATGGCATTTGAAAATCTATCTCAAATGCAATCTAAAACAGCAACAACAACAAAAATACTTGATTGAGAATAGCTTCAGAAATTATGCCTTAACTACTCACTTCTGGGCATTTTATTCAGAAATAAGCCTTAAGCCATTTCTGTGCTAGACTGTCATAGTGCTCTTATCCTACTTTCAACATTTCGTGGAATTACGGGGTTTGCAGTTTACTGAGGCTCAAGAGCTCTCTGGCTGAGAAGTCTAAATGCCCCTCCCTTAACGACAAACCCCAGAATTCCATAGGATGCTGAAAGTGGATTAATAGCATGATAACAGTGTAGTGTGGAAATGGCCTTATTGTACTCAGTGGGATTGTTCCCTCGTAAGTCTGTCCAGGACACTGTAAGACTGCAAACTTATACGCATATTGAACCCAGTGGGGCTTATTTCTGAGTAGACATGTGTAGTATTGCATTGTCAACACAAGTGAAGAACAAAGGATACCTAAAAAAATGTCCACTTGGAGGGTGTTGCAACACTGTGGTGCCACCACTGAGAAGATCTGGCACTCATGTTTACTTGCAAAAAAAAAAAAAAAAGTTTACCTGCAAAAAATGCAAAGCCAGCAACAAGCGCAAAGTAGGTCTTAAAACTCTGGCAAGCCAAAAGAGGACTCCTCTGTCTTGGTATAACTTGGCAAGGCCTATCAACATGAACAGAACAGTGCTCAAGAAATGAAGACTCAATGGCTCCCTTCAGTCACATAAGGATGGGGGGGCAATGGGGGCGGTTTGCCTCGGGTGGCAATGTTTTGGGGGCAGCCTGGCCTGTAGCCATGCCCCCACACACCCTGGCCACGCCCCCCACACAGTGACCACACCCTCACGCCATAGATCCACCCCCTCCACATACTCCAAGCTCCACCACTGGCTTCCTTGGTGTCACAGCACCAGAGTACACCATAGGCTCTTTGCTGCAAGTTACACCATTCTGTGTGAATGGTCCTGTAGAACAGAACTGTATCCCAAAAGCTTTGGTAAATAAGAGAGACATAGGGCCAGTATTTCCCCACCTTTTCCAGTTATACTGCCAATAACATACTACATTAATGCAAGTAGGTTCTTTAGAGGAGGAAAAATCTTATAATGAAAATTATATTTTGAATTAACATTACCCATGAAATCCTTTAGTGTGAGACTCATTGATATTAAATGGCCTTTTTCTTCTACATTTCAAGGAAAGAAGAAAGGGGGGAGCTATCCGTATGCTCTATAATTAAGTATTTCGCAGAACCCCGTTCCCCAGATATCTCCCGTGAAATGACTGACATATGGTATCACTCTTAGATCTGCAAATCACAAAGAGAGGAAGAGGGCCCCTTTTATTATACCATAATAACACGCTTGGAATATTCCAACAGCTATAATGAAATGTGATAAGTATGACAGCCACAATCTGCTCCCAGAGATGTCTTGAGCCGTTGGTTGAATTGCCACACTTCAGAAAATATGTCATGTCAGAGCTAAATGCAAAATTCACAGAGGTTTGGAAGGGAGGGGTGAAGCAGGGGGAACCTTAATTTTCACATTTCACTGTGTACAGCAATTTTCAAATCACCAGTTGTCTGGAAACGATACAATTTTTTTTTTCTTTTTGGGAAAACTTTGTTGTCACTTTAGATTCTTACTTCCTCATCATCATCTTGGGACAGGGACACTGGAAAATATTTGTAGAGGTGAAAATAACCAAGGGTCATAGTCCCTTGAATACTAACAAATTTTATTTGGTGTAAGATTTCATGCAGCCCAGCCTGTCTTGTCAGATGCGTCATAGAATTCAAGACTTGGTAGAGACCACAAAGGCCATCTAGTCCCACACCCTGCCATGCAGGAATGCACAACCAAAGAACTCACAACAGATGGCCATCCAGGCTCTAATTAAAACCTCCAGAGAAGGAGACTCCACCACACTAGCAGGCAGCATATTCCATTGTCAAACTGCTCTTATTGTCAGGAAGTTCTTCTTAATATTTAGGTGGAATCTCTTTCCTGTAGTTTGAATTCATGGCTTCATGTTCTAGTCCCTTGGAGCAGCAGAAAACAAGTTTTGCTCCATCTTCAATAATGACATCCTTTCAAATATTTAAACTTGACTGTCATGTCACCTCGTAATCTTAAACAGTAGACTGAAATCCAGGCTCTAATTGCAAAAGCTAACAAAATGAATTTCACCAGAGAGAAATGTAAGGTCCTGCACTTAGGCATTAAAAACGGAATGCACAAATATAGGATGGAGGATGTGTGGCTGGATAGCAGTACGTGTGAAAGGAATCTAGGAGTCTTGGTAGATCACAAGCTAAACATGAGTCAGCAGTGTGATGAGGCAGCCAAGAAAGCCAACACGATTCTTGGTTGCATCAATAGGAGTATGGTGTCTAGATCGAGAGAGGTAATGGTACCACTCTATTCTGTATTGGTTAGGCTTCATTTGGAACATTGTGGCCCTGTTCGATGGTGTTCTTTAAGTGAAAGGGTCCCTTGAGCATCGTGTAAATGTGAGGAGCGGTCTGCATGATGCACTCATATTTACACGATGCTCAAGAGCGTGACACGAACCGCTTACAGATTTTCTTATTTTCGGCTTCAAGCCGAAAATGCTGCACGGTCGCGCAACACTCATGGGCATGGAGCACACTTACCTGCCATACGCAGCCTACTGAGCCATGCCAGTCACGTTTCCTGCCTCAGCACTTAGCCTGCAACTCCCAGACTGCGCTGCGGTAGGAAGGGGCAGGGCGCAGGCAGGGCGCTCGCACGACCAGGAAGCTGCTGCGGAGCCCAAGCAGCAGGGACATGAAAGTCTTCCTCTGAAGGCTTCTTGTGCGAGTGCCGCCCCCCACCTCCGCGAAAAGGTAAGGTGTGAAAAGGTCCTGTGTCTAGTTCTGGGCATCTCAATTCAAGAAGGATATCGACAAGCCGGAACATGTCCAGAGGAGGTCGACCAAAATGGTGAAGGGTCTGGAAGTCATGCCCTATGAAGAACAGATTAGGAAGCTGGGGATGTTTAGTCTGCAAAAGAGAAGGTTATGAGGGGACATGATAGCCATGTTTAAATATTTGAGGGGATGTCATGTTGAGGAGGAAGCAGACTTGTTCTCTACTGCTCCAGAGATTAGGACAAGGAGAAATGGATTCAAGCTTCAGGAAAGGAGATTCCACTTGAACCTCAGGAAGAAGTTCCTAATGGTCAGAGCTGTCCAGCGGTGGAATATGCTGCCTCGGAGTGTGGTTGAGTCTCCTTCTTTGGAGGTTTTTAAGCAGAGGCTGGATGGCCATCTGTTGGGAATGCTTTGATGGGTGTTCCTGTGTAGCAGGGGGTTGGACTCAGTGGCCCCTGAGGTTTCTTCCAACTCTATGATTCTATGATTCTATGAAATCTATGAAAGTTTTCACCAAAGAAAATGTATTAGTCTTTAAGGAGCTACAAACTCTTTGGGCCTTTCCACACTACACTGTTATAGTGCTATTATTCCACTTTCAACATCCTATGGAATTCTGGGGTTTACAGTTCAGGAAGGGGCATTTAGAATTCTCAGCCAGATTGCTCTTTGGCTTCAGTAAACTGCAAACCCCAGAATCCCACAGGATATAACAGTGTAGTGCGGAAAGGCCCTCTGTTTTTTTGTTGCAACAGACATCCTGGATAACAACTTCCCCATGAATTGTTTTAGAAGTGCTAACTTTCCAAGACATCATACAGACTTCCATGTATGCTTACAGTGCAATGAGTTCATGAAAACAGAAAAATGCTTAATTTTAGATCTTGATTTCCAATAGTTGGTTGCTTGTTCCAGTGATATAGACTTGAGTCAATTGACTCAGACTCAAGTCAGACTTAAGTCACTTTACTGGCTTGACTTGGAATCCATTCAGCGATAAATGATGCACTGCCTCGACTTGACTCAAGTCTGGTATATTTTTAGTAACTGACTCATTGCCCTTGGTTCAGTAACATAATAAATTCATCCAGAACCTTATGACTTTGAACAAAACTTCCATCTCCTTTTTCATACTGGTCACATGACAATCTGTCTCAAGTCTAAAGTGTGGGCACATTTATCAGAGGGGAACAGCAAATGAGTTAGGCAATGCAGCTGCATAACTTGGAGCTGCGGGTAGGGGTGGAGGTGTGAGGGGGAGTGGAGAGGCAGGGGTGTGGCTATGTCATGAGGGTGTGTGGTTGCATTGTGCAGGGGTGTGGCTGAGTTGCATGGGGCATGGCCACTTTGCACAGGGGTGTGGCCATGTCATGTGGGACACCCCCAAAAACTGCCACCCAGGGTGGACCACCCTCATAATCCCGTTGTCCCTACACCTCTGAGGCAACAAGCTTGAGGGGGATTGAGGTCTGCTCAGCAGCCTATCCCTGCTGTATATTGGAGGACCCTTCAAAAATTTTTCCTCAAAGATAAGACTTGCTCTGAGAGTGTAGGGCACATTTCTCAGAGGGGAACAGTAAATGTGTTAGGCAATAGCCTTGAGGAGGAAGGATCCTTGCTTCTAAAGCTTTTGAAGTTTCAGCAACGGGGAGTAAGAAGGATCCTATTCCCTTCTGAAAAATCCTCCAGCTTTGGAAATGGGAAATAAGAAGGATCGTATTCCTCACTTCTGAAGCTGTAGACTGTTTTATGCCCATTGGCACAAAAGGCTCCAACTATGGGAAGGGGGTATAAGAAGGATTCTATTCTCCACTTCTGAAACTGCAGATGGCAAAATTGCAAATGTGGAGGCCCAATTCTGCTTAAATTATTAAAATTGACTTTCTTGGACTCTGTCCAGAAATTCTGGAATATAGGTTGGGGTATAAAGTTGGCTCCCAGACTTGAGACTTGACTTGAAAGTATCTTCAAGGAGTTGAGACTTGACTTGAGACTTGAAGGTAGAGACTTGAGACTTGGAGTAAAAGACTTAAATACATCACTGGCTTGTTAAATGTTCTGGATGGTTCAGAGGAAGCCTTAAAGCAAGTACAAAGCACAAAGATGACTTGAAGGAAATAGTGCAGAGTGGCAAGCAACAGGCAGGAGTTAATCTCAGACAATGCAAAACAAGGTGGAGTATTTCAGGAAGGCACCTCAGACACTGGCCTTCAGCAGGTAGATCACTAGACTGCTGTCTGACCCAAGTTATACCAAAGTTGACAATTTTTGTAAGTTTCATTATCACAGGCAAAAACAATTTTACCTTTTCTTCCTCACAGTGAGAAAGTGAGTGAAAACAGTAATGTTTTAGAAGAGGTAGCACTGTTTGAGAATTATTATGTGCCCATTTGCCACATGCTCATCTGCCATACTGACTAGGAATGATGGGAGTCATAGTCTAACACATCTGGAGGGCATCGGATTGGGAAAGGTTGTCTAGGGGTGGGGATGAAGAACGTTTGGTTCTCTAGATGTTTTGGACTTCGGTTCCAGAAACCCTAGAGAGCACAATCAATGTTAAGGGATTGTGGAAGTTCAACCCTCTGGAGGGCTGAAGCTTCCTCACTCCTTAGGATAGTCTTTGTCTTTATAAAAACTGCCTAGGGGTTCTTTGGTTGATATGTTGACATGCAAAAAGTTCCTTGAGGAATGAAAATTAGGAAACCACTGGTCTAAACGATTCATGTAGGATGAAAGTTAGCCAGAATTTTCTTTTCAGCTTATCAAATTCTAGGGGGCTTTCAATTGCATAGAGGTTGTCATTGACATTTATAATACAGCTATGTCTTTAAATCCATTTTTAAAAGGATATAGACAAGTTGGAGCAGGTTCAGAAAAGGTCAACAAAGATGATAATAGGTATGGAGAACAAAACATATGAGGAAAAATTGAAGGAACTAGGCTTGTTCAGCTTGGTGAAGAGAAGATTGAGGGGTGACATATTTGTTCTCTTTAAATACCTCAGGGGCTATTACAGTTCTGGGAATCACAATTCAAGAAGGATATTGACAAGTGGGAATGTGTCCAGAGGAAGGTGACCAAAATGGTGAAGGGTCTGGAAACCGTGCCCTATGGGGAGTGGCTTAGGGACCTGGGTATGTTTACCCAAGGGAAAAGAAGATTAAGAAGTGACATGATAGCTATGTTTAAATACTTGAAGGGATGTCATATGGAAGATGGAGTGAGCTTGCTTTCTGCTGCTCCAGAGACTAGGACATGGAGCTATGTCTTCAAACTTCATGAAAAAAGACTCCACCTAAACATTAGGAAGAACTTCCTGACAGTTAGAGCAATTTAACAGTGGAATATGCTGCTTCAGAGTGTGGTGGAGTTTCCTTTTTTGGAGGTTTTTAAGCAGAGTAGGGAAGGTCATCTGCTGGGAATACTTTGATGGTGCATTCCTGCATAGCAAGGGGTTAAACTGGAAGGCCCTTATGGTCCCTTCCAGCTCTTTGATTTTATAGTTCTGTGAAATGTGGGGCAGCTCACTCATTTGTCATTGTGGGTGGAGGTACAAATATAGGATGGGTGTCACCTGGCTTGAAAGCAGTACATGTGAAAACAATCTAGGGTCGTAGCAGACAAGAAGCTAAACATGAATCAACAGTATAATGTGATGGCCAAAAACTCAATGCAATTCTAGGCAGTGTCAACAGAAATATAATGTCTGGATCAAGAGAAGTTGTAATGCCACTCTGTTGTGATTTGTCCGGTCTTCACCTGGAATACAGTATCTAGTTCTGGGTACCCAGTTCAAGAAGGCTGTCAGAGTCCAACTCCCTGCCTGCGCCAGCAAGGGGGAGGAGGCGAGAATGCTTGCTGTGAGGAGGAGGAGGAGGAGGCGGCAGTGAGGAATGTCCAAAACAACAACTAGTAAAGAAACCGCAGAGCCGAGCCAGGTCAAAGTCCAGTCCAACAGTCTAGAAAGCAGAAGTCCATCCAGAGGGGTCAAGGGAGCCAGAATGCAAGGGTTGTGAGGTTTGCAAGTAATTTGCTACAAGCAAAGAGCAAGAAGAGAAGATTGACAGGTGATGTGGTAGCCATCTTTAAATATCAGAAGGGATGTCATGTAGAAGATGGAGTGAGCTTGTTTTCTGCTGCTCCAGAGACTAGAACATAAAGCAATGAATTCAAATTACAAGAAGAGTGATTCCACCTAAATGTTAGGAAGGAAGAAAGAACTGTTTGACAATGGAACATCTGCCTTGGAGGGTGATGGAGTTGAACACCCATTTTTGGAGAATGCTTTAGTTGTGTATTCTTGCATGGCAGGGGGTAGGACGAGATGCTTCCAGTCCCTTCCAGCTTTGTGAGCCTGCAATAAACTGTTTGATTATGTGAACCTATTAAAGATATTACATACCGTATTAAAAGTGTCCCTAATTAGCTGATCACCATTTTGGAAGTGGCATTCTGCTTCTCCCCGCAGGGACCGAGACCCTGCATCAATGAGATGAAGTATACCATTATGCTGAAGGAAACTGTACAGTGCTGCCTTGTTGGAGAATTGAGACATTGCACAAACTGAATAGTACCACATATGTAAGTCTGTTTCTACAGGCTTGAATTGAATACAGCTGGTTTGTATGCAACTTGGACAAGATGGCAATGACTTAGACCATTTCCACACTACACTGTTATAGTGCCACTATTCCACCGCCAACATCCTGTGGAATTCGGGAGTTTGTGGTTTACTGAGGCCAAAGAGGCCTCTGGCTGAGAATTCTAAAAGCCCCTCCACAAACTGCAAACCCCAGGATTCCATAGGAGGTTGAAAGCGGAAGAATAGCACTATAACAGTCTAGTGCAGAAATGGCCTTAGACATGAGGCAGGAAAGGTGGTCTGAATTCTTCTCATAAAACAGGTCTTTTCAGGGGAGTCCATCCAACAAGAAAAAAGGACAACTGACCATGTACAGAATTTCTTAGGAGAAAGCCTCACTGGAATCAGGGAGACACTTCCAAGTAGCCTGATCCAGAAAGTATTCTCTTTTGGGGCAACTGGTTTCATGTAAGTGCAAATTTAATCCATTAATCCATTATAACTCACATTGTCATTCACCTGACACCCCTATTGCTAAATAATGGCTGAAAAAATCCAGGCTTTCAGCTTGAGGTTATCATATCATACAAATATGGTAGAGTGTGGAAAAGTTACTTTTTTGAGCTACAGCTCCTAGAATACCTACCAGCAAGCATGGCCAGCTGGGGAATACTAAGAAATTTAATCCAAGAAGGTATTCCTTCTCCCCTATCCCCCATCCAAGCTCTGAAATACAACAATCATGCCAATATGGCCTCATCCCCTTTAAACCAACTGCAGTCATTGAGATGAATCAGGCCAGATTTAAAAGTCAAAAATAATTTTAGTTTTCCAGGTTGAGATTCTGGTATGTGAAGGACAATTGTTGACATTGCTAATCTCTGCATGTCCACTTAAAAAGAAATGAGTCCTTTTGAGTTCAGTGAGACTTGATCCAAGTAAGTATAGAAGTACATATTCCAAGTAAGGCCCTTTCCACACCTTACCTTCTCCTGTCACCCTGTGGTCACAATTCCAGCAGTGCCTTTGGTAAGAAGGGAGTGTGATGGGAATGCTCCCCTTGGCACCAGACCTGTTGTCTGTGGAAGGGAGTGCAAGGGACATGCCTCTTCCTTCCTCAGAGCAGCTGGGCTCTTTCCCATGCAACTCTGGAGCAGGAAGTGCTTCCATCGTACTTCCAAGCTTTCTGCAGGAAACATAAGTGCAAGAGTGTACCACAATCAGGGGTCATTGATGGAGAAAATCCATCAGTGATTTAGTCCACTACTGCACCGGTTGGTGATAGGAGAAAGACAGGACTGTGACAAAGGCCATTTCTGCAGTGGACTGTTATAGCGCTTTGATTCCACATTCAACATCCTATGGAATCCTGGGGTTTGCAGTTCCGGGAGGGGCCAGCCGGCCACTCCCGGAACTGCAAACCCCGGGATTCCATAGGATGTTGAATGTGGAATCAAAACGCTTTAACAGTCCAGTGCGGAAATGGCCAATGTCTTGCAGAAGTGTTGTTGCGGTCTTACTCCTCTCACGTCCCCATGCCAGGGTGCCATGTCCATGTGGAAAGTGCTTAAGTCTTTGATCAATATGAGAACTGAATGAGAACTTCTTGCTTGTTTTTTAAAATGGTAATGCACACAAATTTAAGAGAACAAGAAAAGATATCATAATGAAAGTCAGCTGGTTCATATTCCATAGAAAAATAGCCAGCAAAAATGAAAATTACAGAATCTGTAACAACTGAAAAGATTGCAGTGGAAGATCTGTTTTGATAACATGACTGAATTGAAAAGACACTCAAAGGCTGATGTTTAGGAAGGGAGATATTAGATTTATTTCCTTACCAGCTCAGAATTCAAGGAGCAGCCATGAATGCGGCATTGCAAAGCAGAGATTTTGAGAAGCTGAAAAGCACAGACTAGTCCTGTAGAAGCTTCACGGCAGCCTCTTATTCTGCTGCCCCAAACCCCTCCCTGAAAACCACCCAGCTTTTCCATTAATGTCCTCCACCCCATTGCAATGTGCATTTGGAGAATAGACTCTCCCTTGTTTCAAAAAAATCAGTCAGGCAATTGTTTTAACATTGACTGACTGTGTGAGGCAAATCGTAGTTTGAAGGGGTCAGAAAATTATCTTCTTATCATCTGAAGGCTTTCCTTCAACTTGAAAGGTGCATGGGTCACAGTGGCAGGAAGTCATATTTTGAGATCTTGCTATGAAGATATATGAATGGCCTGAAGATATAAGTTGTACATCAAATAGATGACCTTCCCATATTTGTATTCTGCAGGTCAGTGGCAGTTTTTTTTTCTTTCTTTTAAAGAAAATGTAGAAGAAGAAGCTGGGAGGCCTGAGAAGTAACAGCGCACACTGCTGAATGATCCCCTTCACTCAAGCATTGGAACAAAGCCCTAGTTTTGCAAGGATTTCTGTGAAGATATCCTGAGCAGTCGAGGAATCACAGCTTGCTTGAATAGCCATAAACTTTCTGACCAACAAGATTTTTGTCATTTTTTCCCCCTTTTTGTCAGATGCAGTAAGATCCTTTTAAGTGGTGAAAAGCACAAGGAAATAGCATCCTTGATGTTCGTTAGCTGCTGACGGTTGGCCAACAAATGCAGTGGTAGAAGGCAAAGGTTTAGCAAAAAAGGCCACATGGGAAGGATGATCAATTCTGAATGCTCCCTGGTAGAAAAAGAAAAAGTCCCTGCAAATAGAAAAGCAAGCTTCAAGAAGGAAAATTCTATCCACCAAACCTTTGCTTGCAGTGTTGGTTTTCTGTTTTCATTGGAAGGTGTTTCTCAAAAGTGACATGGTTGACCTGTAGTATGACATCACAAAATCACAGCATTATAGATGTGGAAGAGATCACAAGGGCCATTCAAGCCAACCCTTTGCCATGTAGGAATCTGCAGCTAAAGCACTCCTGAGACACGGCTATTGCCACCTCTGTATAAAAACATCTAATGAAAGAGACTCTATTACCTTCCAAGAAAATCTACTCCACTGTTGAACAGCTTTTAGTACCAGGAGGTTCTTCTGAATTCTTAGACAGAATCTTTTTTCCCTGTAATTTGAATTTGTCTGTGTCCTACTCTCATCATTGTTGTTCAGTGTGACAAGAAACCACTGGCGGGCATTCTTTAGATGCAGTCTGTCAGCTGGCTATAAATCCACCTAATAGTTACTTCACTTAGCTCTCCTTTTATCTGTTTGTCTGCAAGAAAATGGGTGTGTGTGTGTGTCAAAAACCATATTGGTATCAAGATATACTGCATCCACAGCATTCCCCTGATCCATCAAGCTTGTAATTCTATAAGAAAGAGATCAGTTTAGTCTGGCACAACTAGTTTTGATGAACCAGGCTGGCACTTAACAATCACAGCATTTCTTTCTACATGCCCACAAACTGTCTGGTTAATGATCTGTTCTAGAACCTTTCCTGGTATTGCTGTCAAGCTGATTTGTTGATATCTGCTCTAAACTTTACCCCCCCCCCACATGCACACTTTTGAAAATACAAAGAACCTTTGCCTATCTCCAGACCACTGGGACCTCTCCTATAGCAGTTCACCATTCTACTTCTATTAGCTCTCTTTGCAGATATACAGAAGCTGAAATCCTATTGTAATACAATGATAGCAAGCTATACCAATGGTTGTAGCACCCTCCTATGTCCTTCGCTGCAGTGCAAGGAGCCATGTGGGCACAATCGTCACCTCTCATGATCCTGAACAGCAACCGGAATGGCTTTGAATACCTACTGGAACTTCATTATTTTATCCTGGTTTTGGAACTGTTCACATAACTATACTCTCCTAGTGATGAACAGGATCTTACCTTGTCTGATTTTTAAAAAAAATAAATTCATTTAATCCCAAAGGAGCTATTGTTTGTAAAGTAAAGATCCAAAATTGTTATTTGAGGATATTTTCTGTTATAAGTATGAACGTTAATCTTGTATTGTACAGTGAATTGTTGTTGTGGGCCTTCAAGTCTTTTCTGAGTTACGGTGACCTGACTCATGGCATCCTATGGAGAGATTTTCTTGACAAGATTTGTTCAAAGAGGGTTTGCCTTTGCCTTTCTCTGAGGCTGAGAGTGTGTGACTTGCCCAAGGTCATCCAGTTGTTTTCCATGGCTTCATAGGGATTCAAACCCTGGTCTCCCAGTGTCATAGTCCAACATTCAAAACCACTACACCATGTTGGCTTTGAATGACTAGGCTTTCAAGCATTGTGATGCCAAAGGAACATACAGGTTCTTGGTTCTAATTTTGCTCTCTTGATTATCAGAATATAGTGCTGGGACTCAACCAATCTGTTACACATACAGCAAACAGCCTGCACATGAAACATAAATCACACTGATAGGTTAGTGGTAACATCTTTCAGAGTAAACGTCTTTATCTTTCAGATTAACAAGCTGATTCATTTGCAAAGACTGCATGGAAAAAAACAAGACAATATGCACACTGAAATACAATAGGAGATCTCATTGTGTTATCCTGTGCTCTTTTTATTTTGTGTGTTAAGTGATCTGTGATACCCTATAATTGCTAATTGTTCAGGCCCTGGGGGTGGATGCTGAGAGAAAGTAGGAGAGACATGTTGGAAGAGAGAACTATGTGTCCCATAGGATGCTCTGGGGTGGATTCTGTCCCATTGCCAGGTCTGAAGACAGATGCACCTGCGAGTCAGCTTTTCTACATGGAAAGGGAGTGAGATCCATCTTGTTCTTTGAGTTAGGTAGTAAAATGTCTTGAACTAGGTCAGAATATTCTAGCATACTTTCTAGGCCAATATTGTCCTGCTTTACTGTTAATGGCCACAATCTTATATGGGTTAAGCATATCTCTGCCTTATCTCCACTTCCCTTCCTCCAACATGAAAAACTGACTTATCAATGCCAATGTGAATTAGTAACCAGGGAAATCTTTGCTGGAAAGCTCCAGATCTCTGGAAGAGAAGTTTGTCTCTTTGCAGCAGAAATGCAGAAATGTAACCTGGACCATTGCACTCTCCACAGGCGCTAACTGTCTGTGGGAATAAGCATTGCTCAGCTGTGTGGTGTGTCTGTGTGCTGTACAAAGAGGTCATGAATACCTCCTTATGCAATATGCAGGCATAACAAGGGTTCATGCCTCTGTATATCAACAATAAGATTTCAGCTCAAATGTTCCAAAGAAACCATTTTTTGCACCAACATTTTAATAATATATCTGATATCTCTAGTTGGATGACAATCAATTTGCATATATCAAAAAGAGTTGTTCAGTTGTCTATAAAGTTCAAATAATCCCTTCTCTTCAAAACCATTATTCTGCTATCTCTTTCAGTGAGTTTTACAACAATAATTAGGGAATTATTTCCTAACTGGTACATAGCAAACTGTTCCTTTCATGCATAATTGTATTGGCTGTATCTAAATTCTCTCACCACTATACAAATATCTCTCAATACCACCTTTTCAAAAGTATGACTATTAGGATTTTATGTTATTAGTATGTGGCTGTTGTGTGCCTTCAAGTCATTTCCAATTTATGGCCAATCTAAATCAAACCTGTCACTGGGTTTCTTTGGCAAGATTTGTTCAGATGGGGTTTGCTTGTGTCGTTCTCTCAGGCTGAGAGAGTGTGACTTGCCCAGCACCACTCGGTGGGTTTCCCAGTGGGATATAGATCCTAGTCTCCAAAGTTGTAGTCCAGCACTCAAACCACTACACCACTAGATTTTTTTAAAAATTTTTTTTATTAAAGTTCATAAAACTAGAGACTAAAAATAAAGTTTCAGTATATAAAATCCATACATCCAATCTATTAACCTTCTCTCTAACATTCAGCTTCCTAATCTTCACCATCTTCACATGACTTCCCCACTAGATTGCCCTTGCATTGATATAGTATGTATACAAATGAGAATCTATTTTCAGCAACATTTAAAAATCTTATTTTAATATATACTAAACATAAGAATTTATCTTCTCCCCCCCCAAAATTTATGATGTATTGGAATATGATATAAAGGATGTACAAAATAAGTAGGATTTTATTTTTGTTTGTACACCACCAGATTTTAACACGAAGGTCCCCTGAGCAAAAAGCCTGAAATTCAATACAGGCTTTGCTTGGTTTTACTAAATGAACCAATTTTAAAATAGCAATTTCCTGGTGTGAATAGCATTATATCGAGGTGTTGGTACAAATGTCAGTCTTTTATTCAGTATTGAAATTTCATTAGTATTAAGTAAGGTTAAAAGGGGACATGATAGCCATGTTTAAATATTTGAAGGGATGCCATGTAGAGGAGGGAATGGGCTTGTTTTCTGCTGCTCCAGAGACCAGGACAAGGAGCAATGGATTCAAGCTGCAGGAAAGGAGATTCCACCTGAACCTCAGGAAGAACTTCCTGACAGCCAGGGCTGTCTGGCAATGGAATCTGCTGCCTCAGAGTGTGGTGGAGTCTCCTTCTTTGGAGGTTTCTAAGCAGAGGCCAGATGGCCATCTGTCGGGAGTGCTTTGAGGGTGTTCCTGCATGGCAGGGGGTTGGACTGGATGGCCCCTGGGGTCTCTTCCAACTCTATGATTCGATGATTCTATGATTCTATGAGCACAGTGATGGATTTTATTGCTAAATTAGTCTTTTTCTGTGAATCTGAGGCACTGGGTGGCCTCCTATTTTCTTGCCATTTCAATATATGGTTGAATTTTATTTCTATTTTTTTAAATAAAAGTGCATTGCACAAATTATGTTTTTCTCTTTCAGACTCCCCATAATCATTATCACTTTCAGAATATGAAGAAAAATGGGAAACACACTTGACAGCTATCTTTTTTAAAAGTTGGGCTCTTCACACAACTTCAAATAACAAATTCCAGTTTTTAGAATCTGATTATCCCCTTCAGTGTTTCAATTTTAATTGCCTCCCTCCCTAAACTACAAACCCCAGGATTCCATCAGATGTTGAAAGCGGAAATGGCTTTTGTATGGGGACAGCCCATGGTCTGAGCAGGAGGGAAATGACCCCAGCAAGCAACTGTTGTTCTTGGGATGTATGATTCAAATGTGGTTTGATTTCTTACTCCTGCTGTACAGAAACCAATTTCTCAATTTCTTCATGAACCAGTGGCAGTTGATATCCAACAAGGCTAACGTTGCAGAAGACAAGGCAGCTGCTAGCATGTAGAACCAAAAGGTGACAGTTATTCACAACAGCAACCCATTGCAGAAAATGGGAAACTAGCAATATGTTCCCATGAGTATCTACCCAGTGGAAAGCTTGGCTCAGCTTAAGTGTAATCATAACTCAAAGATATGGATAGGCTTCTTCTTTCATCAAAACCTTCTTGTCTTGGCTGATCTCAAAGATCTCTCTCTCTCTGCTGACAGAGTGACCTGCTGGCACCTTGCTGGCAGAAAAACCAAAAAAGAAGTTACAGAAGGTCAGTAGCAACGAGGTAACTGAATGATGCCTTATCTAATACTTCTATAGGACATAGCACCACAGAGTTAAGGCAGGACACAGTTATTCCTAAATCTGATATATAAAAGTCAAAGTTTGTGAGTTTGTCTGGGCCAGGCAGGAGAAGACCTCATATGATTTGCTGTGTCAGTCGAAAAGACCTCATATGATTGGCTGCCTGTGAAGATTTTATGGAATCCTGGGGTTGGCAGTTTAAGGAAGGGCCTTTAGAATTCTCAGTCAGAGAGCTCTTGGGCCTAGCCGGTTGCTATGCAGACGAGCCCTAGCAGCGAGAAGGAGGAGGTCAGTGTATTCCCTCAGAAATCAAATGTCTGTATGTTAACAATCCAGAATACAGATTGAATTGGGGAATATGGAGAAAAGTTACAGGTACTGGACAAGGCAATTTGGGGAATTACAGACAGAGGATCTCAGATCTGTGTATTTCAACCACATCTAATTCCTAAGGTAATTCGTAAGGTATTTCTAACTAGTATTACCCATGAGAAAATAAAATCCCAAACAATGCTGGGTATATATGTTAGTAGTTTATAAAATTAGTAATATGAGAAGGATTTGCATTCCGTGCAGCTTCAGCTGGCCTAGTTTTGGCTCAGATGTTCTATGGCCATCTTGTGATCATGATTTCAGAGCAGAGAATATGTAGATGGGAAAGATAAGCATGAAAACAGTCTTTTGCTCTAATTCCTCAGAAACATATCAGGCCTTTTGACTGCTGTGCAGCTTGTCTGCTTCCCCTTGTAGCTGGTGACATCTGTGTGAGTCGTTGCACTGAATCCACTCTTTTTTTTTTTTAATTTTAATTTTTATGACAAGACATAGACAACCAAATAACAACAAAACTTAAGACAACAAAGCAAATACAATTGAATCCACTCTTGAGTTTTAATCTGAACTTTATAGAATCTGTCCAAGGTGTTGGTTCCTATGCGCAAAATAGTTTAGCACCTTGGATAGCTCCCTTGAAGTAGCCTTGTGGGGCCATTAAGACAAACAGATTTATTTAAGCAAGAGCTTTTATGGATCACAGGCCATTATCTCAGAGGCATGATAGAGTACAATATTGCAACCTCAGTAAGATGTACAGATTTGTATAGCTGTGATGTTGAGAACCAAAGTGAAATGGGATACAGAAAATGACAATTGGATTATCAACATTGTTTGTTATTGTTGTTGTTACTGGTACTCGGAACACTCTATTGCAAACTAGACTCCCAAGATAAATAACAGACTACCACCAAGTAACAGAACACCACCTCTTGCACCTTCCAACTGAGACCACTAAGTGCATGATTAATGAATTGCAAACCTTTCTGACCAGTAATATTGCTTTCTTACAGGTTGTGAGTTGCAGACAAAGACTTGCTTGCATTTCGTCCTCCAACCTTAAACAACTACTTGTTTATGACAGGCTAAATACTCTGAAGGAAGCAGATTCTCTCTGATCTTGGAAGCTAAGTAGGGTAAGTACTTGGAAGGGATACCTCCATGGAATCACAAGTGCAGATTATATTCAGAGGAAGGCAGCAGAAAACCACCTCTGTGTGTTTGTTGCCTAGGAGAACCCTGTGAAATTAATGGGGTCACAATAAGTCAACAGGCAACTTAAAGGGACATACTATTGCTACTGTTAGTACTATTACTACCTCTCAACATGGATGGAAAGACAAGGAAGAAACCCTGCTACTAAACCATCTCTGCATCTACCCAGGAAACCCCATTTTCATGTGCTAATGTCACCCACATCAGGGGTTCATTGACTTACTCCTTTGAAGAAGACCAGTGTTAATTATACAATTACTGTTTTCTCAGCTCCCATCTCCAGAATTGTGCATATAGACCTGAGCTTTGATTTATTCTACTTCTTCATGCAGCTGAGGCAGTGGATTGTAGTCCATGAAAACTCCTGCTAAAATAAATATTTGGGTCCAAGGGGCCAAAAGACTTCTTTACGCTGTTTTACAGTATGCTCACAAATGATGTTTTGAGGTTCTCATGAGATGGAATAATACAGCCATCATAGCTCCCTGCTGCTATGAGCATGCCTGGACAAAATCTAACCTACCTACCTACGATCCAACCAAGAAATCACAGGCAATTGATTGGTTATGGATGTCTGAGTGACCACCCATTCTCTTCCTATTCTGCTACATTTTATGAATGTAATCACCTAATTATTGCCATATACAGCATATCCAGATAATTTGACATTCTGCTGTGCTCTCTCCTGCCTCATGCCTAGTTGGAGACTTGGAGACTTGGGTTGGCACCCTATTAGTGGCACACAGAAGCTCAGCTTTGCCTTACACTTGTGCTTTTCAGGGGATGGGGGGTCATTATGGAGGAAGGAATCCTCTTCCTTCCTCTTCAGCTTCCAAAGCCACCCTCCCTTTTCAGGACTCACTGTTTCACTGCCATAGCCCCTCTCCTAGCCATTCCATTGTCTGTGGAGAGCAGGGAGGCCAACAGAAAATATTTTCTGCTGTGATCTGTCAGGGTCCTCTGATGGCCTCAGCAGGGAGTATCATCGGATCATTCAGTGATCAATAATAATAAAGCTACAAAACATTTCTTTAAAATAAAATACATTTTGAAATGCCATGTCATAAGTAAATAACCCTGCTGAGAGATTTTGCTATGGGGGACGGTGTGAGAGGGTATTCTCCTCTCCTCCAAAAGATAAAAAATAAAAAATAAATCCCGCCTCAGCAAATGACAAATGTTTATCCACAAAACTCTTAGATATGCTGTGTTTATATTTTTGGAAACTTTGCCTGCCCCTTTTCTTTGGGTGCCTAAGCTGTATTTCTAAAAGTTCCATTTAAGTTTTAATTTATTAGAAATTAGGGGGCTGAAGAATATTTCATCCTGGGAACAAGATTCTTATTGGGTGGGGGATGCCTTCATTTTGCTCCTTCCTTCCTTCCTTCCTTCCTTCCTTCCTTTTCCTTTCATCTTCAGTATCTAAGATATCTAGTAGAATTACTCTATTCAAAGATGGTGGGGGCAAGGAAATCAACTTGAACAAGTTTTCTTTTTAATTTCTCCCAGTTCTTCCATTCCGTTTTGTCTCTCCCCTCAGAATTCAGGTTGAACAGAGAACGTCCTTGTAATTTTCTCTCCCTGTCTTTCTGTTCAGTAGTAAACATCTGCTTTTTTGACAAAATAGATATTTACCAACATTCCATAGTCAGGTTCATGGTTGAAAATACCAGCATGTTTTTTATGTGTGGTGTTGTATCAAGAGTATCTTTGTATGCCTGTTTGAAATTAAATATTTTATATGCATTTGTGATCTTGTGTCATACTGAGATCTCTGTGTTGTATTGGGATAGAAGACCTATATTTTGTTTTATCTCTATCTTTTGTTCAGGGTTACACAATAGTTTCCATTTGGGGTTTGGGTTTGCGTGTGATTTTTTTTAAGTATGCAAAACGGTATGAATAATAATTTGCGGTGGATTACAAGCCCCAAATAAAATAAAACATCCTAGAACTTTTGGCATTTGCAAACAAACAAAACAAGATTAGCCTTGATTTGAAAGACTAAAAAGCTTTGTTCTGTCATCACATGGTTCCATTTCCCCCAAAATGAATATGCAGTCATACTAAGGTCACCTTTGACTCGTCTCCAATGTATTTAATGGGAGGTAGTTGTTTTTGCAAAACTCAGTTCCCCTTTTCTCACTCTGTATCACACCACCTTGACACCACCTAGTTTTTTTCAACCTGCTCTTAATGTCTGGTTTTCACATTAGTCTGAAGTGCTTCAGAACTGTAGCATTTCACTCCAGTGCAAAATTGGCCTATTCTGTTTCAGTCCAGAGTACATACAAAGCAATCTATATCAGTCTGGTTCAATTCATTATTACAGATTTGGCCAAGCAGATCACATAGCCCTATTGCTGATAATAAATGAAAGGAGAGTGGGAGAGAAAGTACGTGGAAGGCAGTGCAGAGTTATTTAAAAAGGGATTTTCTCACTTTTGAGCATTCACACCTTGAATTGGCTTCCCTCTGCAAAGTACACAGAATTTTGTCACACAGCAGTAGAGGAGGAATGGTTTCCAAGATCAACATTCCATAAATCTATATCACGTACTATGCCAAAAAAGGGAAGGGAAAAAAATCTCTCTTTTCTTTTTCTTTTTCTTTCACCTGATCTCTCCAAGGGATTCATATATGTTCTCCTAAAAAGAAAATAATATTAATAGACATACCTTGCATGGTTTAAAATTATACAAGTAAAAGAAATGCATACTTATTCCCAATCATCAAGGGCTTGCTCAGACAGAAGTTTGTGAGACTGAATATAATAATCAGACTTTTAGATTTATTTGTTTTCATCTGAAGTCTGAAACCATGTGGAATGTGCTCCAACTGAACATGTCATGTCAATAGCGTTCACCAGGTGACGTGGAGGTTCCCATGACCATAAGACTTTTATTTGTGGCTCTGTGTCCCCTAAACCTATCCCTAATCCCATGATTTTCTCAAGGTTTTTATTAAATTTGTGTTTTTCATAAGTGTATTTATTTGGGATTTTGATTGTATTTTTGTATTCATTCTTATTATGAGCTGCCACAGTCCTATTGTTCAGAGAAAGTCCAGAAATACATCCCTAGTAAATAAATGAATAAACCAATAAACCAGAGGCAATGTTTTAATATATTTCTTTCTTTTCTTCATTGTTATGAAGGGGTATTTTTAAGTGAGTGAAAGAGAAAGGAAAAATGTAGATAGATGTATAAAGTATGCCCCATTGTAGGTTTGAGCTAAAGGTAAATTTTGCAGCTAAAAGGGCTAAAGTCTACTGGACTCATCCAGTGCCATCCATAGCATCCTTCACATAGTGGACATCTGTCTCTTAATAAAATCTTTGTATGTCCCAAAGGAATCAGATATTTATAGCCTATTGTTAGTCCCACTAGAGAAAGTGCTTTGAATCAATTGCAGACTGGTAAGGCATAAATCTCATTCGTTGAATGAGCCTGCTGGACTTGGAGCTAACAATTCAATTTAGGCTGAAGACCTCAGTAAAGAAAAGAAATACTATAGTTCATGGAAAGTATGATTTTTACAGAGTTGCTCTATAGATGTGGTAGTTGCCTTCATTGGCTGGTTGGGGGGAGATGGTAACTTTTCTCTTCTTTCAAAACACAGGAAATACCTGAGGTCAATTACTATTTCTCTTATTTTGTTTTTATTTTGTTTGTGGCTGTGCTTTCATCTTTAAAATTGTTGGTGCTTTTCTTGCTCTTTTATAGTGCACTTTTATGCATTCACTACCAACTTACTAAATAATATATTAGGGACAGAAAGAATATTCAAAAATATTCAAAAGATTGTTGAAAAATATGGGATTTTTTTTTAAGTGTTGAGAAACCTTGCCAAGAAAAATCCAAGACTGACAATAATCTTCACAGCATGTCTTAGGCTGCACAAAATTCGCATATGGTTATTTTGCTCAGGAAACAGCATTTTCTGCAGAAAAATGCTGTAACTGGGGATTTATTCTAAGTACATTTTGCATGTGGTTGAGTTGCATAGAAAAGAGTATTTTCTGTACAGGAAACAGCACTTTTTTCTGCACAGAAAGTAATATTGCTATATAGAAATATTATTTTCTGCACAAAAAGTGCTAGCTCCTGTGCAGAAAATAACATTTTCTCTGTAAAATGAAAACATGCAAATTTTGTGCAGAAAAAAATCCCGTACTGCGAGTAGGCTTCACAAATTGCATGGTTTTCAAAGACTTGCTCTGAGTGTGAAGAAAATTGCCAAAACTATGCTTTGCTTTCTTTGAGGAAAAAAAACTTAGTGAAGAATCACACCCCTAACATATTAATTAATTAATTATTGTACTTGTAGGCTCCCTTTCTCCCAGAGTTGGGACCCAAGGCGGCTTCCAACAATAAATACATTTAAAAAACATTAAAAACATTAAATACATTTTAAAAAATTAAAACAGTTAAAGAAAAAATAAAAGGATATAAAATCATTAAAAAAAAACTCAAAATGATACATATGATTCTGAGTCACCCTTCCACTCAGTGAGCACTGGAGGTGATTTACAATAAATCCAAAAACACAACAAAATACAGCGCTTCCAAAGAAAAATGGAGACCAAATTGATAAATACATTGACATTTTAGCATTAGCATTCCAATAAAATGGGGAAACTTCCTAGAAAGAGCGGCCTAAATCTCTAAATAGACCAAGAGAACAGTCTAGAGTTTAGCTGTAGTCTTAAAAAACACATAAGGTAGAGACCCAAGCTAACCTTCTTGGGAAGAGAGTCTTACGCAGAGCTTTTGGCAGTTCACAAATTCTAAAACAAACAAGTAAGCAATCATACGGCGTAATTCTCTCCCAACAAAGTGACACATGACTAGCCAATAATACCTTCTTAGCGTTTGACATCTTCACATGCATATGAAATTTGCCCAGGGGAGATTATCATCATGTATATTTCTCAATATCCTCCCAATTCTTGTCTTTGAGATCTGTGGCTGCTAGCTCAAGCGAGACACTGAACTTGCACAACAGGTCCATCTTCGGAAGGTGCAGGAAAACTTTCTGCTCTGTATCTTGTTGCAGTTGCCAAGAATTACACAACTTGCTGCTGCTTTCAACACTCATGTCTATTTACTTGTGTTTCTTTTCATTCATTCATTGTCAAACCTTTTTTGACATTGTACAATCATTAGACCGCTCTAAGAGAAGAAAAGCAAAAAATAGTTACTTGATCTGTATGACTTCTTCATGGCTTGCAGATTCCTCTCCCTACCTTTAATCCATCCCCAAGACACAAATATGGGCAGCCCATCCTATTATCATACACAAGTGTCTGCTTTTTACTTATAAAGAATTATATCTAGTAATTACTGTTGTTATTTGCTGTCAAGTCAAGCTTCTATTCCAGTCCTTCTATTCCAGAACTGAGCGTAGTTCCAGGGCTCTTCTTTTGGTGCCAAACACTAACACATGTTACTGCTATAAGATAAGCTTTATTGGTGGTAAATCAAGAAGTAGATGGGATACAGCAGAGAAGCATTCTAGATCTTTTGCTGATGGAGGGTCAAGGATCTTCTCATAGTTAATGGAAGTACTAGGCCCCCAAACTAATTCTACCTGGACCATACCCAGTCAGGGGTCAAAACCAATCCTCATCACTGGCTAAATGGGGTTCCTGGCCTAATGTGCACACCCACCAGGGTGCAATCATTGGAAGATGAACTCCTAGCTTCCCCCTATCTTTCAGGCATTATTTCTTTTTACCAGCCTGCTCAAGGTCTGCATTCTAGAAACTGAAGCCTTCTCACCCAACACACAGTTCCTCTTCCTTAGCTTGGCTTCAGCCTTTTGCATTCACTGCTCCGTACTCTTGGAATTGCCCGTCTGAACATTTGTGGATTTCTCCTTCCTTCATTATTTTTAAATCTAAATTAAAACCTTTCTTGTTTCCAAGGCTTTTGGAATTTTAGTATAATATTGTTTTATAATCTTATATATTTTGATTATATGTGTTTCTTTTATATTATATTGCAATTTTTTGTATTTTGTCTGGATAATTTGTTTTATGATTATATTGTGTAGTTTTATATCATTATTCCCTCTTTCCCTCCCCCTCTCTCTGTGTATATACATTAGACTGTATGCCTTTGGCAAGACTCAAGTGTTTTCAGTCGTTTTACTTGTAAAGCACTATGTACATCGATAGCACAATAACAACAATAACAGTTACATAATTCAGAAGCGAACAAAGAAAATCAACGTTCACAGGTATGAACCGACTCCGTCCCCATAACTATGAGAATTGTACAAGCAGGATAGCAACAGGCTATGGTAGCCAAAATTCTATTATTACTCTGATCTAGAATAGACCTATGGAATCAATGGGATTTACATAAATATTGATTCACCATTCAAAAATTGATTTAGTGGATTTACTCTATGCAAGACTACCAAAAGGCCCAAGAATTGCCATCATCCTATTAAAGAACTTTTCCTAATAGACAACCTGAGGAAGATAAATAGGCTTTGTGGTTAGAGGGCAAGATTTTGTCTTCCAAAAGGTCTGAGCTGCCACTTTTAGGAATGGAGCCTTATAACAATTCCTCTTCTTCCTCCTTGGAAACTTTGCACAGATGTGTGCAAAGATTTGGGTGCACGAAACCTCCCAGACAGTTGATCCTGAGCTGAGTTCATTATCAGAGGCATCATCATTGGAGAGGTCTTGGGAGGGATAGTTCACAATAAAATCTTACTAGAACTTCAGATCTTCACATTTCTTCCACACACATGTGGGAGATCATGTTTGATGTATCTATGGCTTATTTACTGCAAGAATCAGAAAATCTGAGATACCTGGATTTTATTTTGCACTTCAAAGCTTCTGCTTTACACAGGAGAGAGTCTACTCACTTTGAGAGTTAGAAGTGGAATCACCCTGTCCAGATTTTTAGAAACATCCAGTTAATAAGTGCTATGGACAAAAAAGTAGAAACTTAAATATCCTAAAGGTATCAGATCCTGTCTGACCTTGGAAGCTATGCAGGATCAATCCTGGTTATTACTTGGGTGGGAAATGATGAATACCAGGTGCTACAGGCTATATTTCAGAGAAAAGAGCTGGCAAAACTCCCCCCGGTTATTCCTTGCCTAAGAAAACTCTATGAAATTTGTAGGATTGCCGTAAGTTGACAGGTGACTTGAGGGTACATACACAACACTCACATCAGCAAAAAAAAAAAAAAAAGGGGGGAGGAATTGTTATACCCATTTTGCCTCATCTGTGAGCTTTGCAAGAGACATAATATATATCAGGCCAAATGTAGAAATGCAATACTGGAATATCACACATGCACGAACACACATGCACACATACATATGCACATGTATTTGAATATCCACCATATTTCTGGTTCCTCCTTCTAGCATAAGACTTAGACTCTACAGACCTTTTGACTTTCCAGAATATGGAAATTCTGGAGAATTTCTGTAGGTCATCATAAGTTCTGGAAACCCTGAACTTGCCAGGATCTGGTGCCCCCAGCAATGCTGTAGGCCTCTATCAAAATTGGTTGGAGGTTGGAAATGTTAGTATTAACATTTAAGGAAAATCATAAATTAATTATAGTATATGATCTATTAACTATTAAATTGTTAATTCTTAACATTGCTGAAAATGATCCAATTCTCCCAAAGGTAATGAAATAAAGTAATAATAAACCTTAATTGCTACTCAGGAAAGAAATATTGCCCAAGAAAGCTTCACAATAGGGTTGCCAGAAATCCAAGCTGGTGTGAAAGCACCTAACAACAATGCTATAGCCACTGAATCTGTGCAACTTACCAAAAAAATTGACATAACAAGTTCCTATTGATTGAATATGTCTGCCGTAACTGGAGCTTGACTAACAATATGAAGGACTCAATAGCCCTGGTGGTCTCTTCCAGCTCTCTGATTCTATTATTCTAATTAGTAACAGCATTTTAAAACTTTGTAAATTTTTAAAAGGTAATGTTTAACAAATTATTTCCAAGCTCTCACTATATTGTGCATGCCACACTGCTGTAGAAGAATTCTTCTTATGTACAGTAAAGTCAATTGCACCATAGGATCCTCTGAAATGGACAAAAGATTCTGATAACACCTAAATGCATTCCAGTGGCATAGCATCACTATTGCTATATCCTGCAAGTGGTGGGATTTGGTGGCATCTCTATCAAGGGCCATATTTTGTGACGTGATCTCTTGCAAGATCATCTGGTCCAGCCTAACAACTAAATCCCTACCATGAAAAATTCACATGAACATGTCTTAGGCCCTTTTCACACAGTATTTGCCATGCGAAGGGCCCCTCAAGCATCGTGCGACTGCAAGGAGCGATCCACACAACGCACTCGCAATCGCGCCACACTCCAGGACATGGCAGGTGCCAATTGTGCACTTTTTCATTTTCAGCTGTGAGCCACACTTGCCGTGTGTGTGGAGCTCTGGAGTCATGGCGCTCGCACTTCCTGCCCCAGTGCAGGAAGGAAGAGGAAGGGCTCGCGCACGAGCCGGCAGCAGCTGCGGAGCTGAAGGAACCAGGACGCGAAAGCCTCTTGCTAGAGGCTGCTCGTGCAATCCCCGCACCCCACCGCCAAAAACAGGTAAGCTGTGGAAAGGGCCTAAGTCAAGAATAAAATGTTTGCAAGACCTGTTCATTAGGAAAAGTGTGTGAAGAAGTGCATATATTTTAGAAAATGTGCATGCAAAATGACCATGACTTTCCATCCAGGAAGGAAAAACAACATTTTGCAAACCCATAAGAACAAAGGATGGGTTGGCAGTGCAGATGAGATTTGAAGAAACAGAACAAAATCCTGACTGAGGATTTTTCACATTCCTAACTTCTATCTTGCTGTAACCTATTCTGTGAGCATGCATGTTCTGTTGTTGTGTTAACACTATGCTATTGATAACTCTTTTAGCAATCTAAGTGGTTGTTAACCTTCTCTGGGGTTTGTACCTATCAGCAAAGATCTTAAGTTATGAATCCTTCAAGGCTATTGCTTTATGTGATGGTTTTTAAAAATGCTATTAGATAGTTATAAGTTCTTTTAAAAATACAGGCATGTGAATGTACATGTGGGTATATATGTGTGGGTATGTACACATAATTATAGCTCCTTTTTCCTATCCCAAATATAAATTTATGATTGGCACACTCTGCACAATTATTCTTTCCATGCTTTTCTGCCCAAGAGATGTACAGCCTTTCAAATTACCGACTGCCTGACCACAGCAATCTGCTTTTGCCCTTCGAACCAAGTGCTCTCAATAACATCTCATTATAAGGATACTTTAAGAGAAAGCAATCCAGCCAAAAAGGTTTTTCTAAACTGATTCCTAGTCCCATTTCTAGCATGAATGGTACACTCGCTGGGGAAAATGCCGTTTGGGTTGAAGTGACCCAGGGTATGAAGTGACACAATTGGCAAATGGAAGGCCCTCGAAGACTTCCTTGGGAACAAAATCTCCCTAATTAAAATGGCCGTGGTGTTGCTAAGTCTGTTTTGGGTCAAACCAGACCAGACTCTGGCACAGACTCTGGCACTGACAGCCATTGACTGTTGAGCAGAGCACTGAAGTCCTTGTAGTCGAGGGACAACCAAAAGCATTATTGGTGATGACTCCCCTCAAAAGATTCAGTACCGTGGACAGCTCCTTTAAAGATGAGACTAAGGGCCTTTCCACACTGCTCCATTATAGCACTATTATTCCACTTTCAACATCCTATGGAATTCTGGGGTTTGTAGTTTACTGAGGCCAAAGAGCTCTCTGACTGGGAATTCTAAATGCCTCTCCCTAAACTGCAAAGCCTAGGATTCCATAGGATGTTAAAAGTAGAATAATAGCACTATAGCAGTGTACTGCAGAAAGGCCCTAAATCTATCCTACTGACCTGAAAGCCACTCGAGAGCACTGTCCTAAAATCCACTACCAAAATAATACCAGACCTATAGCAGCACTCTGGTATCAGTGGCAATGAACCTGGAAACTGAAGCTAAATTTGTAGCAGGTACCCTCAGCTACATTGCCTTCATTAGCCATCCTTGTGAGATTGGAAAGAGAGCATCTAACTGGTGAGATAGGTAGCCATCTCACTCTGACGGAATAGTTTTAAATTTAAAAGTGGTGCAAAAATGTATTCTCTTTTCTTTCAGCTCTCTTGACCCTTTTTGGATGGACCTTCGGCATTCTGGACTTTTTGGATTTGATCTTGCTTCAGCTCAGCTCAGCATTTCTACTTAATGTTTGCATTGCACACTCCCCACTGCCTCCTCCTCTTGGGCAAGTACTATTGCCTTCCTTCCCTTGCTGGCAGAGAAGCATGGCTAGGAGTTGAACTCTGACATTACCCATTATAGCAATATCATTCTACTTTAACTGCTATGGTTCCATTCTATGAAATCCTGGGATTGGCTGTTTCGGAAGGAGCATTTAGACTTGTCATCCAGAGAGTTCTAGTGTCTCACCAAATGCAAACCCAGAACATCACAGAATGCATTAATGGCACTTAAAATGGAATCATAGTGCTATAGTTGGATGGTGTGGATGGGTCTTTCTTGTTTAGACTGGTACAACAATATGGGTATCTGCATCTAAAGTGTTATGAAGGTTAACATGTGAACTAAGTCCTAGATTGCATTAATGCATCTTCACTGAATTCTAACTAGTTGTCAACCTTTCCCTGTACCCTCGAAAGGATATGAAACCTTCTCACTCATCTATTTCCAGAAATTAAAACATACAAGTTTTGTGTTAAAAAGGGAACTAGTCCACATGAAACGACCTTGAGATGATGTTTTTACAGGCCAATCTGAAGCATGCTCTCATGGAAACTAATTCCACCCCACCTCTGGTAAATAAACAATGGATTTTAGACTTGCACTATCATGCTAAACTATAGAAATGTGAAATACAGTTCCGTTGAAATTAGCGAGCTGTTAGCAATGCAGAAAGTCAGGTATAAAAAAACAGGGTTTTCCAAGGAAGTGGCTTGTGGTAGTTCCCCCCCAGGGAAAATAACAGCTTCAACTAGCAGGGGATTTCTATCAGGATTGTAGCAAAAACCCTTCCTCGCCAGTGTGGTCTTGATCCTGATTCACCCATGACTGCTGTTATTAAATCTGACATGTTAAATCCATCGGGATGAACAAAAGAGACTGTTTTGCTTTCTGCAATGTTCACATTTTTTTCTTTTTCTTTTCTTTTATATGTATTTTTATTGAAATTTTGAATAAAGAATAAAAAAAAAATCCCCCTCCCTGCTTCCAAGCATCTTTTTTTCCGGTTGAGTCTGTATTACATTCCATACATACATTGTTTCTGTTTAACAAACAATCTTACACTATTACTTTTAACATTGTCACATTACAACTTATGCTTTATCTTTTACATCATTAGTTTACCTTATCCACCTTTTCAACAATCTTTATTTATTTCTTTTCTTATTCCTTTATCCAATTCATCACTTCTTGCCATTCTCTTTCAAAGCTGTGGATTGGCTTATTTTTAAGTGAAAAAGTTAACATTTCTAGCACTACCATATCCAGGACTTTTAATTTCCATTCTTTCATATCAATATAATTTCTAATGTTCACATTTTTTTTCAAGTACAATTTTGTTCCATCTTGTTTTCATATCATGTTTTGCACTTCTCACATCCTAGTGGAAATTCATGCATAAGTGGGAAAATTCATATACATTGTCTTTTTTGAAAACAATTTCTCCTAATACATGTCTTTTATATGCTATTTTCCTTCCTGTACTCATTTTTTGCACAGCTTTTCCCAACATACATATCTTTGGATGCATCTTCTAGAAAGGGTAGTGGTATCACAAAATTTTGTAGAAGTGACAACATTAATTAGATAAAACTATTTGAAGGAATTCAAATATCAATGGCAGAAGGTTATAACACATTTAAAAGAAGGTGGGGGAGAAGAATAAAATTTTATTCTTTTTGAATAAAAAGAATAGAACTATTATCAAAGAAAATTACTTTGAATTTATAAGACTATTTACATTGAACATAAGTGGTAGTTACATTATTATTGTATAAGTATAAATGTAGTTTAAATTTCATATAATCATAATATTAGACAATTAAGATAATCATTTAAGTATGGATATTGATAGAATATAGAGGAAGTATAATAACCTTTTACTAGTATTCTTTTTCTAAGGAGTTGGAAGTCAAGTATGTGACCTTATTATCCCTTTTGGAGTTGTGGTTTGTATGCTAGCTAGCTTTTTAGTTGTTTAGGTTAGTTAGTAGATATGTGGGTGTGTCGTTCCCTTATATGTGGTTTTATTTTAGCTAAATGTATTTTCAATAACAATATTTTTTTAAAAAAAACAAAATTTGTAGAAGAGAAAGAAACGATCTGAAATCCTTCCAGTTCATGTACTAGTTTAGGAAAAGTAAACGAGGCAGGCTTCCATTAGAACGCAAAGCAAATAAATTTGTTCCTCATCTCTTTAAATCAGGAGTGATCCAGGACACTCTGTTGGCCATGCCAACCCTCAAAAAGGTTTTAAAGCATTAACTTTCAATTTTTTTTGTTTTTGTTTTGGCAATAACAAAGTGTAGGAATGCACCTTGTTTTCAAGAAGACTTGCATCTCTTGGAGGCATGTTTCTCTTTTTGTAGGGGAATCCCTAAGGGGGCCACATAACAGCCTTGAGGGGCCACATTGGTTCAGGACTCCCACCCCTGCTTTAAAAAGATAATGTTATGTCTGGTTTGTGCCTTAGCTATGTAAAACTTCCAAGGGTATAGCTACATAAAATAGTAACTACTCAACTATCTTCCAAAAGCCATACTTTAGGGACTTTGGCCATTGGCCCCTAGCTAAAGTGCATACTCCAGGATTCCATTGGATGTTGAAAGTGGAATAATAGCACTATAACAGTCTAGTGCAGAAATGTCCTTTAATACACTCACACCTATTACACTAGAACTAAATTAGGCTTCAGATCTTTACTTTAGGATGGTGAAAAATAGACAATCACAGTGATGAACAAGGATGGCAACCTGAAGTCACAGTGACAGAACAGAAAATTATCCTCTGTTCTTTTTCACTGTTGCTTCTTCATTGTTTGGAATTGCTTGACACTGTTGAAAAATTAAGGTTAAGTGACTCACGTCTCCTTGCATCTCCTTGTGCTTAATACTTATGCCATCGCTGAGTTATTGGGACTTCCAGTGGACACGTGGCAGTCAGAGGTAGGCACTGCTGGAGCAGCTGTGGCACATTACACAGTCATAGGCCCTTTTCGCAGCGCCGGCGCTTGCGCGACGGAGGAGGGTGGCTCATGCGACAACCGTCTCCCGAAACGCCGCCGCTTCCCCCCACCTCCTTACCGCACCTGGCATCTTTTCCCGTGACAGGCGCACTTCAGCCACACCCCCACCTTCCGCAGCGCTCCCTGGGAACTGTAGGTGGTGCTGGGGGTGGAAGCGGGGAGGAAGCACGACAGGCTCGCCTGCGATGGCGCTCCACACTCCAGTAAGTGCGAGGCGCCGCCAGGAGCCTTGCGCGAGCGCCGTTTATTTTCGGTTCCAGCCGAAAATAAAAAAATACGCGCTCGTGCCGCTTCAGCCCCGTGAGCACCGCGGAAGTGGGAGTGCGTCGTGCAGAGCGACACTCCCACTCCCGCGAGGCTCAGGGGGCTCTCGCACGACAGAAAGCCCATGTGAAAAGGGCTATAACTTACTGGTAGAGGATGGAAATAACTGTACTTGCTCCAAACTCAACTCATCAATTTATCTCCAAAGGGGTAGCACAGCAGATATGTAGTAACTGCTTCAGTCAAGGAATATTGTAGGCACAAAATCCTATTTAGGGTCCTTTCCCACTGTGCAATTATAGCATTTTGATTCCACTTTAACTGCCACCAAAAAAATCTTATGGAATCCTGTGTCTTTTAGTTTGGTGAGGTACCAGTGCTATCTGGTTGAGAATTCTAAATACTCCTTCCTCAACTGCCATAGGCTGGAACCATGACAGTTAAAATAGGTCATTTCCACATTGCCCTATTATAGTGCTATTATTCCACTTTCAACATCCTATGGAATCCTGGGGTTTGCAGATTAGGGATGGGCATTTAGAATTCTCAGCCAGAGAGCTCTTTGGCCTCAGGAAACTACAAACCTCAGAATTCCACAAAATGTTGAAAGTGGAATAATAGCACCAGAACAGTGAGGTGAGGAAATGACCATAGAATTATAGTGTTATAATTGTGCAGAGTGAAAAAGCCCTTATTATCAAATAAGCAAGTAAATGTAGGTTTGCAGCTGAATATGCTTGACTTAAAAATTAGAACAAGGTCCTGAGATGAGGTGGGTGGGCAGTTGGACAAAGAACTTTTGGATTATTATAGTACACTTTCTATGGCTGGGTAGAAGATAAAAATGCAACATATGACATTTAGTTTCAGTTGTTTTTAAAAGTGCATCTTTACGTTTTGGATGCTTTGAAAAGTGAAAATGCAATTAATAAACTTTTAATACAAATATATTATAGGATGGCTTCCTCCAGCCCGCCCAACCTCACATTTGCTTGAATCCCTTTGACACACTTTAGGGAGCTGTTTTCTCCTAAGTGGACTACTGACTCATTGAGCCCCATAGTGTCTGCTCTGACTGGTAGCAGCAGCTCTCTAAGACTTTAGGAGGGGAATAGGGAAATGTCTAGTCCGCTTTAAATTTTAAAAAAAACAAAACAGCTAGGCAGAACTGACATTATGGAGAAGATTTATGGGGAATATGGAAAGCATTTGAGGTCAAATTCAAACCAATCTGCATTCAAACAGTGAAAGAATGAATTAAATTGTCTCTTTCCACCAGCCCACTCAAAAACAAAAAAAAGTTTCATTAGCATTAAAACACTAGGAATTTTATAAGTGACACTAAGAAATAATGGGCAACATTTTGAGCACTTGTACACCCCTTCAGTTTAGTTTGTGGCATCTCATGTGTTTAATTACAGTGGAAGGTGGAAAGAGCAATGATCAATAACTATATTAAAAACTGGGGGGAGAACATGGGCCCTTTTTGCATGGGCTTTCTGTCGCGCGAGAGCCCCCTGAGCCTCGCGGGAGTAGGAGTGTTGCTCTGCACGACGCACTCCCACTTCCGTTGCGCTCACGGGGCTGCAGCAGCGCGATCGCGGGTTTTTATTTTCGCCTCAAAGTGAAAATCACCCGCGCTTGCGCAATGCTCCCGGTGCCCACGTGCACTTACCTCCTGTGCAGAGCATCAGGGAGGCGACCGGGTCGCAATTCCTTCCCTCCGCCCCTGTGGAAGGAAGGGGCGGGGTGCTAGCGCAACAGACGCGACAGCCTCCTGCTTCGCACGAGCAGGGGGGACGGACGCGACAGCCTCCTACTTCGCGCGAGCGGGGGGGACGGACGTGACAGCCTCCTGCTTCGCGCGAGCAGGGGAGGGTGGCTCGCGCGAGAAGGCTCCTCCGGGAGGCTGCCGCTTCCCCCTCGTTCCTTCACCTGCAGAAGGAACGGGGGAAGCAGCAGCCTCCCGGAGGAGCCTTCTTGCGCCAGCCGCCCTCCCCCACTCGCGCGAGAAGCCTCAATGCGAAAAGGGCCATGGTGAGTAAGCATAATCCAGTAAGGGATAATTCTTGCCCTACAGTAAATTTCCAGGTTAGGCTGAAAAAAAAATGATTCTGCAACATTACAGCTAACAATCTGAGTATATTTTGAACTCAGTCTATTTGTGGGGTGGTGTACATTTTCCCCCAAATATTCAAGTCCATGCTTAAGATCTGCCTGATTTTTCCAACCCTAAAAAAGACCACATTATGAAACTTAAAAACAACTATTAAATTAGTTATATTTTGAGGAGGAAAAGTTCTATGAACTTGGCCCAGTTGCTGAATTTGAGATTGAATGGCAACAATAGTAACTTAAAAAAAAACTATAATGTTTACATTTTGTTAGGATGATAGCAGTTGCTTTCAACTTAAGTCACCAAGTGTTGAATCTAGGAACTTCTGCCTGTTCAACATGAGGTCAGAAACCAAGCTTTGATCCCAGTGCTAAATTATCTAATGTTTGTTGAATTAAAAGTTATTTATAGCTGCTTCGTAGTGCTTTAGTGCTGCTAAAGCCATTATTTTTGGTAAGGTGGTAGAAGGAGACAATTTAATGTGTTCTTTTGCTGCCTGCCAACAGATTGTTCTGAATCTGTCTTGAAGTTTTGTTTGTTTGTTTTAGATGTTAAAATAGAAATGAAAATCTGCTAAGTATAGAGCTGTGAAAGAAAATGAAAGGAATTTTAGGGTAAAGAAATTCTTACTATATTCCTGTTTCCATGAGAGAGCATCCTTTTAAGTCCATGTGTAGCGGGGAGGGGGGAGTACACCCACATTTAATATTTTGCACATGATAACATCTTTTAAAAGTCTGCCTTTAGAGGAAGTGACATGCCATCTGATGTGCAACTTGACTGCTCCCATCGCTATGCATTCCAGCCATCTTTATCACAAAACACATGCACACGTTTCATTTTTTTTTTCCTGGGAGTTTAACCTCTTTCAGGATCCTTGCAGGCTTTTTGTATTTGAGAGTTGTTTTATCTGAAGCCTATGGAGGTACTAAAATATTAGAAGACAGACACCGTTTTTGAGCGCTACCTTTCTAGTAGCCTGAAGGTAGACCCTTGATGTTTGGCAACAAAGTTATTCCCTGTCATCCTCTTGATGTTGTATAAATGGAGGAAAGAGAAAGGGGAGAGAGAAAGAGATAGAGAGAAGGAAGGAGGGAGGGAGAGAGGGGGAGGGTGCTAACATCATCTGAACTTTAGGCAGACCACTGGCACGAAAGCATCATCAAAAGAGCCAACCACCCTTGTTAAAAATAATAACAACAATAATAAAAATCCTCAATGCATATACAAGAGGAAATTGCTGCAGATTAACTCAGCTGCATTTGGTAGAGACCTGCATGAAACAAAAAAAAACAAAAAACCCACCGCAGCCTGGAAAGGACAGGGAGGGAGGGAGGGAGAACGTGCACATCGAAGCTGTCACTTCACAGTGGCCATCTTTTAACAGCATCCTTTCTTCAACATTTTAAAAATTAAAAGAGAAGGGGAAAGGAGAAGGGGGAGCAGGAGAGAGAGAGAGAGAGAGATTGAGAAAGCCCTTTCCCATTGTTATGGCCCTATTCAACCTCCATTTGGAGTCATTCACTATGCATTAATTACTGCTTTCTTCGATTCACCAGGAAGCTCCCAAACATGTCTCTGTTTTCAAAGAGGCACGCTTCCTGAGCCTCCGCTTTTAATATGTAGAACCTGATGAATTTTCTCTCCCGCCTCCCCGTGTTCCATTGCTTCTCATTTTTGCATACTGTAACTGTTCATAGAGGGGAGAGAAGGGGCAAGGGAGAGAGAGAGAAAAACACAAAACCCTGATTTCATGCTTCTGGGAGAGTTGTTTGCATCCCTTTCATTCTCTCTTCCAGCTGTGACGGGCAGAAGAAGGTTCTTTAGCAGGTGTCCTGTCTCCTATCCCTATGGTAATGTTTAACTTTCCTTCACTTTCTTTTATGTCTGCTACGTTTCACAGAGATCTTTTCTTCCCACTTCCACAGCATTACCTTTGTCTTTCCTTCCTTCCTTCCTTCCTGCCTGCCTGCCTGTCTGCCTGCCTTCCACACAACATTTTCCCCTTTATCTGGATTGCCTCTATTATGTCATTCTCTGCCATGCTGCTGCCAGAGTGTCGAAGGGGGAAGGGGAAAGAAGACACGGCCATGTTCCAGCCCAAGTCATGCCAGTTATTGTCTTTCTCACCATTGTTTTCTTTTGGCACTCTTTGGTATCTGATCCCTATTTGCCAGGTACCGTTCCTGCTCCTAACTTTCTGTCTTCTGCTAGGATTGATTTGCTGTATTTATATCCGTTCTTTTCAAAAGCTCTAAGTGGCTTATGAGGAGCTGCTAGTGAGCTCCTGTACAGACACACATCAGTTCTAGACTGATCTATTTTAATCCTGCTATAGCTGCCAAAATACTTTTTTGCCTCCAGGAAAAGACAAGATGGTGCTCACCATCCCATTCCACATACAGAAGCCAACAAGACTGGAAATCCACAGGATATGTGTTGGTGCTGGTGGTGTGCCTTCCAGTCATTTCTGACCAGGATACGTAGAGAACTGCTAAAAAAACAAATAAATGGATATTAGAACAAATCAACCCTGAGCTCTCCCTAGAACCCACGATGAAGATGTTGTACTTTGGACATATCATGAGACAATGTGGTTTGTTGGAAAAGATGATAGGGCTTGGTAAAATGGAAGGCAGTAGGGAAAGAGGAAAGCCGTATTATAGATGGATAGACTCAATCAAAGAAGCCTGAAGCTGCAAGGCCTGAGCAGGGCTGTTGGTGACAGGGGCCGTTTCCACACTAGACTGTTATAGTGCTATTATTGTAGGGGGAGCCCTTAATGGGCTGAAGGGGGCCATGTAACAGCCTTGAGGGGCCGCATTGGTTCAGGACTTCCACCCCTGCTTTAAAAGATACTGTTTTATCTAGTTTGTTCCATAGGCATGTAAAACTTCCAAGGGTATGGCTACATAAAATACTAACTACTCAACTATCTCCCAGAAGCCAGACTCAGAGACTTTGGCCATTTCTGCACTAGACTGCTATAGTGCTATATTATGCTATTATTCCACTTTCGACATCCTATGGAATCCTGGGGACTGCTGTTTAGGGAGGGGCCTCAAAGGCCCCTCCCTAAACTGCAAACCCCAGGATTCCATAGGATGTCTAAATTGGAATAATAGCACTATAACAGTCTAGTGTGGAAATGGCCAGGGTGACTTGGAGGTTTCTTATCCAAATGGTTGCCATAAGTTGGAATTAATTTGACAGCAGTTAACAACCAGCAACAATGTAGAGCAAGCCACAAGCAACAAGACAGCAACAAGAAAGTATCTCCATGCACAGAGGATGAGAATCACTGAGAATGGATTATACAGTGAATGGCCAGGCCAAAATGTTGATGCTGCTGCCCCCACCCCCAATCCAATGTCATCTGCTACTTAAGTCTATCATCTCACCCTGCTTAATGGGAGGGGTGGCCCAGCAACTTTCCAATTCATTCTACCTATACACCTGTGCTTAGTGCTATCCTTCACCCCTGCAACAATAGAAGAGGTGCTCTACTGGACTATATCAAATGTTTGTCAATAGACAATCTTATTCTCCCTAACACCACCAGTCAGCTAGTTGCCTCTAGGAAGCCTACAAGCTGCACAGCTAAAGAAAGAATTAGCTTCTTCTTGGCTGAATATTTGGTTCAACACCAGCCTCACCGTTAAGCAAAGGAAGACAGCTGCCTTTATAACCTTTGAACTGAAGAGGTTGAAGATATTAGGGTGAAAAATGGAGGTGAGGTATTAAAAGCTCATGTTATGTAGATATGATTGAGCTGCTTACCTCAACACTAGGTTGCTATTTGTATGTAAGTGGATGGTGGTGTCCATTTGTTACCCTGATTTCTGGGGGTCCCATGAGGGACACCTAAGTGCGCTCCAAATTACAAGTTGGGAATTAGTCAAAAGAGCACAAGCTAGCAATACGAGAGGCAGGGCAACAGAATGAGATCTTTTACCCACTGTCTACGGGGTCAGGCCGAGCCAAGGAGCAAACAGAAGTAAAATAATAGTTGTTGTTTTTATTAAAATACAGCCAAACAAGTGTATGCAACACACTCACACAGACAACTATAGAAATAAAGGTTGGAGTTGGATAGAGGGATTTTTAGAGGAGGTTTGGTACAGGAAATACTACACCTGTCCTGAAGCCCGGGTAGTCTGAAGAAGAAGTTTGTGGAAATGGAGTTTCTCAGAACATGGAGCTGAGGGGAAGGCTCACCGAACGAAATGGCAGCAAGGTGGGATGGAAACCAGGAGTGATCCGAGGAAGCACTCAAAGTCAGGGGTTCTTATAGGGGAAAATGTGGCCGTAGGCTAGTCCGTTCTCGGGGATAACAATGAGTTTCGGGCTGGTGACAAAGCCTCCGAAAGGTCAGTATTTTACATGATTGAGTTAAGGCCGAATTGCCAATAGAGTAGCCAGTATGCAAATGCAGAGTGCTTGACAGATAAGTATTTGGCTCGTCAAGCTGCCTGCTCGGGGCAGGGAATCTTTCGTAAGTACATAATGTGGTACTTGCCTTGAGGTCTCCTAAAAGCGGCAGTCCGGCTGTTTCTGGCCTGCCTGTGTGTGTTTGGAATATTTCAGCGATTTGCGGCCATGCCTGTATGCGTGCTTGTCTGGGGGCCTCGCAAGCACGTGGCTAGGAATAGGTAAAGAATGCCAAATTATTGATATCAAATGATATCTAATATCCTACAAGTCCGGGCTAGAAACTGCAGTAACACATTGTTGGCACTGATTCAGCTGAAAGTCTAGTTACCCTTGTGGGCATGGAATGGATGGATGGGAGCCTCCATCTTGCACTCCACTTCAGGGAACAAATCTTTCAGACTGTCTATGCCAATTGAACTCCTGGCAGTGGTTCAGAAAACACTACAGTTTTTGAGGTGACTCAGTTTTGCTGGTATACATCTAAATCTGGAAGTCTATTTATGGAAAAGGATGATAAAGGAATATATTATACATGCATAACTTTCTACAGTAAATGTTTTCTGTGTCAGGAAAAATGGCAGGAGAACAAGGATTTTTTTTAAAAAAATATCTAAATACCAAAGGTAGCATAAGAATCAGTTTAAATGTTTCAGACTGGAATATTCTGTTTGGATTTTTAAAATTCCCCTTATTAATGGTAATGCAATTCTTTCTAACAATGTAACTTATTATATAGCTCCCCTAATGGTTTAGATATTCACCTAAATATATCAAACATTAATAAAATTGGGTTATTCATTTTAGAATAAAGGGAGGAAACAGAGTTTGCCCCCGTGTAAGTTATTTTTCTGATGCCTTTAAAAAAAAACAAAAAACAAGCTAAATATAAACCAATATACAGCCTGAGATACAAAGGGGCACAGTTAGCAATTTGATTAAAGTATCCCCATTCTTGATGGCTGTACAATTGAGGCCTTTTGAATAATCACAGCTTTCACAAAAAGAAGCCCTTCCCCATGTAAGGCGTTCCTGCCCAATCCATTTTCAAATTGTTCTGATTTGCTGCAGATTACACAGGTGATAATCGACAGATGCTGACACACTTTAATCATTTTTAGAAGTGGGCAAATATTAAATGATGTTCCAATTGCCTAGGTGGTTAAATGCATTCTGAAAATAATCCATCTCTTCCTGAACCGACAGCAGAGTGAGTTACGGCAAGAGAAAAACATATTCTCAAGACATGTGTTTTCCTGGGTTTGACTGGCGGCAGCGGAGAGGGGCACACAGGCCATGAAGCTACTGCCCCCCCTTGCACATGCCTCTCTGTCCAGGCATTTCCTCCTTCCTGCCATTTTCCACCTCAACATCCATCCCATAATTGGACAGCTGTCACTCATTACGTGTAAGCATTTGCATGGAGCCTAGAAAAGCTAATCTCGTAGACCACAGCTTCCAAAAACCTCATGCAGGAGGGGAAATTCTGGGAGCTATAGTCCAAAATAATAACTTTTTAAAGGTTTGCTTCTGTCTATGAACAAGGGACAAACAGCATAAGATTTTTCCCCCTCTTAAGCCATTTCTGCACTAGACTGTTATAGCGCTATGATTCCACTTTCAACATCCTATGGAATCCTGGGGTTTGCAGTTTTGGGAGGGGCCACCCGGCCCCTCCCGAAACTGCAAACCCCAGGATTCCATAGGATGTTGAAAGTGGAATCATAGCGCTATAACAGCCTAGTGCAGAAATGGGCTTAATCTTGTGGATATATAGTCAGGATTATTATGTACTGAAGAAAATTTATTCTTGAATTTACTGTTCCTTTTGTATTGTTGTTGTCCCTGCTGTTATTGTTGTTGTTGTGAGCTCTCAAACCATTTCCAATTTGTGGTGACGTTACAGTGACAGGGTTTTCTGTGGGGAGGAAACAAGGAGAGAGTAGAATCTTGCCCTTCCCAGTAGGCTCAGACAAAAGCAAGCTGCCTCTCCTAGTTTGTGTGTTCTTCGTCATTAATAACTTTAGCCATCTTTTGTGTGTCTAGATATTATATATAGCCCCCTGGAGACGGTCTGTCTGTCCATTTGACAGTCTTTCTTTCTTCTTTCCTTCAATTTATATATGCCCTTTATTCCAATATGGGACTCAAGGCAGCTAACATTATAAAATACAATTAAAACAATATATGGGACAAAAGTTTTTAAAAATTAGACCATCATATTAAAATACTTAAAACAGTTACATACATATTAAAATATCTAGAACAGTTTAAAATACATAGAAAACATTGAAAGACTCTTCTGTGAAACTCTGTTGAAGACCCCAAGGACTGTTTAATTAAAAAAGATTTTGCCTGCCAGTGACAAGATAAGAGCGAGGGGACTAACCTAGCTTCTCATGGGAGGGAGGGAGTTCCACAGTGTGGAAGCAGCCACTGAGAAGAATGTCTCTCAGGTCCTCACCAACCACACCTGTGATCGTGGTAGGAGAGAGAGGAAGCTCTATTCTGAAGATCCTAAGGTTTGGGCAGCACATATAAGGCCATTTCCGGACTACACTGTTATAGCGCTATTCTTCCACTTTCAACATCCTATGGAATCCTGGGGTTCCTCAAAAGCCCCTTCCTAAACTGCAAAGCCCAGGATTTCACAGGATGTTGAAAGTGGAATAATAGTGCTATAACTGTCTAACGCAGCATGGTCAGACCTAAGAGCACCCAAAAACTGAAACCCAGTGGGCTCTTCAACTAACAAGCAGGTAATCTTTTGAGCATTGTTACTCCGATGGAGAAACCCTGTCCCAGGGTCTACAATTTGATATTAAATATGATTCTGTGTGTCTGAGAGGTTGCCCAGATGAGCACGTAGGCAGTCACGGTCAAATGACCAAAAACCAGGTCAGGCCAGTAAAATCCCCAGTCACATAGCCCCAGGAGACCTCAAGATGTGTAAACCCACAATAAACAAAAGGTCCTCAGCCCCAACACACCGACTTGAGGGGATTAGAGTGTCTGCCCCAAGTTGAACAAATATTCCATCAGGCGAGGACCATTTACATGAAGTCACACCACAAACTGACACAGCCAAAGATCCTGAGACTTTGGCAACACCTTGCAATCCCATCACACAAAGGAAATTGTCATGGTGGAGCTTCATTATCACTCCAACACCCATTGTTCTCCCTGGGAAAGGATTAGTCCTCTGGGTACTTTTCCCCCTACAAATAGTCCCGGCTTTTGAGCATTTCTTCGGATCGCTCCTGGTCGCCCCAGCAGACCGTTGCTCCATCCGATGAGTAATCCCCTCAGTCCTCTCTGTGTTGAGCCCCACTTCTCCTTTGCTTTCTCAGACCCAGGGTTTCAGGAAAAGGTGCAGTATTACCCCAGCTGTACCCCTTCAATACTCCCCTATCCAGTTTCCTCTCTCTTGTTTCTTAATAGTTCTTGGGTGCGTGTGTGTGTGATTGCGTTGGTGTGTGAGACTTGCATTCAATAAAATCCTTTATTGGACATTTTTGTTTGGTTTTTGGCTTGGCCTGTCCCAGTAAAAACTGGGTGAAAAGACCTTGCTAGGTTACTCTGCCTCTAGCATTGCTATTGCTTGTGCTCTGGCTAGTTTCCATTCCCCATCACGTGAAGCACATTGAAGTGTCCCCCAAGGGACCCAGAAATCAGGGTAACAGCATCTTGAAAAGTGTCCCTTGTTTGGTTGTGTGGATTTTACATTCTTCTGTTTTGTTTTAACCAAAGCAAAAAAGCACTCTGTGAAGTACATTTAAATATTATTCCACTTTTCAGCTTTTAAATGTCTAATATTGACATCTGGACTAGATGATAGTTTCCCTTTTTGTTTTGTTATGTCTCCCCACTGCTTTTTGGAAGGATTAAGCTTTACAGTCTGCAAAATGTATGGATTTTTTTTTTAATATATGCATTTCTCAGGACATCTGAGAAAAAGCAGTCAGTGCATTGCAGGTTTGTATTGTGTGTGGCACTGATTTGCTTTTCCAAAACTATAAACCCTACCGATTTCATTCATATAATCTCACAGAAAGGATGAAGAGAGTGCCTTTAAAAAAAAAGAAAAGATAATTGATCTGAAGGCTGGTTCCTCCTGTCATTTCCATATTAAAAAATAAGATACATATTTTAAATAATTGTTACTTTATTTTATTTTTTTAAAAGTTCAAAACTGCGAGCTTACATTCATCTTTGCATGGTCAGGGTGTAAAGCCTGAGTATTCAAAGGAAAAGAATAAAAATGAACTGATGGCCTAGCTTTTATTCTTGCCAGTGTTGAATATTTAAGCCACAGTGCCACTGATACTTTATTCGCTGGCTAAGCTTAAAGGACATCAGAAAGCCGACTGATATCAGAATGATTTAAGTCACTGATACAAGTTAAGGTGGTACACGACTGTTTGCTGGATTAAAACTTTCCCCTGGATACATGAATGAATAACAGACAGCATGCTCCATCTAAGGCCATTTCCGCACTACGCTGTTATAGTGCTATTATTCCACTTTCAGCATCCTATGGAATCCTGGGGTTTTCAGTTTAGGGAGGGGTAGAGAGCACTTTGGTCTCAATAAAGTACAAGCCCCACAATTCCACAGGATTTTATAAAGGGAATAGCATAGTTATACAATGTATAACCGTTATACAACGTAGTGTAGAAATTACTTATGTGAGAGAATAAGACAGAGAAGAGCTTGTTAATCTATTAGCCACTTCCCACGTTCTCTCAAATTTCAGGAATGGAAGTCAGGATGGGATGGGTCTATGCAGATAAAGGGGTGGGGCTATACAAACTGAATCTTGCACAGTTCTCAAAGGTTCCTTCTCAAGAGTTCCTATATAGACAATATAAGTAGGTGACCATTTTGGGCAATACTGAGGCCCTTTTCTCACCTTACCTTTTCGCAGCGCTGGGGTGCAGGGATTGCACGAGCAGCATCTTGCGAGAGGCTCTCGCGTCCCTGCTGCTTCAGCTCCACAACTGCTGCCTGCTCGCGAGCAGGCAGTGTGATGACTTCTCCTCTTCCTTCTGCAGTGCAGCCTGGGATTTTCCCAGGCTGCGCTGGGGAAGGAAGCTTGAGTGCCGTTGCTCCAGAGGCTCCACACGCACAGTAAGTGCATGTGGGGCCCTGGAGCAATGCTCCATCATGCATCATTTTCAGCTAGAAGCAGAAAATGAAATAGTGCATGATCGGTGCCTGCTGGCTCCGGCAGCATCGCGTAATTGCGAGGACGTCATGTGGATGGCTCCTTGCAATTGTGTGATGCTCCAGAGGCCCTTTCGCATGACGAATGTCATGCAAAAAGGGCCACAGTTGAAAACAAACCATGGTCCTCTCCAGATGCTGGGTGTCTCAGGTTTAAAAGGTGGGTTTAGGTCCAACCAGATACTTCTCACCATTTCTTTCAACCTCTAAGGGCAACATTCAAAGCTTGCACCAATTCTGCAAATGAGGCCAGCCATCATGGTCAGCAGGAATCCAGGAACTGTCATCCTAAACACTAGTTTATCCAAGTTTTCTTCCTTGTCTAGTTCTCAGGATTACTCCAAACTTTGAAACGGGGAGGGGGTATATAGTTCTGTGATGCAAGTGGGCTGTGGGCTTCATGGTAACTTCTCCAAGTTTTGTCTGGAAGAGAAAGTGCCCAGTAGAAGGACAACCAGTGAGCTTCTGCGTGTGGAAACATTACTTTTTTGAGCTACAGTTCTCAGAATACCCTACTTACCATTGCCAGAGATCATACCACTATGCTTATGAGAAAAAAAGGTTACTCTCCATTCACTTTATTTGCATTATGTATAATTTCAAACATTTTTATCATGTTCATCCAATTGTCCTTAATAAAGTATACCTCTCAATTTAATAGCCCCAGATATTGTAACATTTATTTGTATATCATTTTGGTTGTCCTTGGCTACTTTTTCAGACTTTACACAGGTCTTTGTGAAATGGAGTTACCAGAACTGTACACAGCGTTGCAAGAGTGGCTGTGCCATGGGTTTGTACAAAGGCATTATGCTACTAGCAGTTTGGTGTTATCAAAGGTCATTCATCTGGAACACATACACAACTGTAATAAATGACAACCTAAAAATAAACCATTACATAGCAGGTGTGTTTCTTTCTGCCTCTCCTCCCTCCATACTACAAACTGCACCTGTCAAAATGTCCTCTTCAAAACAACTCTCTTAAAGGTACAGGAGATTTTGTCTGCTTGGTATCTGGCCAGCCTACACAAACCATAATGCTGGGGAAGTTTGCAGGAAATGTTCTTCCAGACATTTGACCCAGCTTTCATGTGGGGAAGTGGTTATTTTAAGTCACAGAACACTGAAAGGAGAGGTGTCCAGGCCCCTCCGGCCAGCAAGCTGCAGTGTGACAAGAGACCCCTGTGAGTTTCTGTTGCAGCTCTTCATTGCACTGCAGGTAACTGGTGGGAGGGGGATTGATGTGTTGTTCTTCAGCACCTTTGTTGCCAGTACCATAGATTTCCTTTGCTTTGTACAGCCGCCTGGCTTTTAAGGTAGGTTTTGGGGGCATTTGTGGTTGTGGCAACGATGCTACAATCATAAAGGTGAATACGAAACTATTATGAATTCATAAGTCTAGCTTAGGAGCTAGTAACAGTTGAACAGGATTCCCATACATATTATTAGCAAGGTTTTAAGGAGGAGTCAGAACTTATGGTCCTTTGGGCCCAATGCAATGTACCCTGCAGTGGTGAATAATGGCTTCTATTTTAGTGAGTCAGTGAATTTGCTCTGTGTTTTAGTTCACACTTGAAAATAGCTATCCAAGATGCTGAATTCTACTTCCTCAGCACCTTGAATGGCTTATTTAAAATTCAGGCTAAAATTATAGGATAATGGACCTGCTTCAAGGTACTGAACCAATATGGCAGCCACCAGCTGCCAGTGCTACCCCAACTGGTGACTTTTGGAGGTTTGAAGCAGTATTCTTTCCCAGCTTTTCTACTTTTGACCACCTGGGACTGGACCTTGACCTAAAATATATCGCTTTTTAAAGAATAGCAGAGCAAAGAATAAGCACAGCTATCATATGGCATCTGATATAGGAGACATGTAGATGTGTCTGCCTTGTTCATGAACTGTGTACCGTAACATCTTCTCCCAAATGTCAAATGGATAAGGGAGCAGGTCTGAACCCAGCTAAAGTAGATGTTTAAGATTCATTGCTAAATGGCAAATCAACACCTTTGTAAATCCCATGCTTCATTGGGTCTACAAAGAATGAGACTGTCAATTGGATTTAACCTATAGAAATCTGTCTTATACTGAATGTGATCATTGATCCACCCTTTGCACAACTGTTGGCACTAACTTGCAATTGCCCTTCAGGATTTCAGACTCTCCAGTCTTCCTTGGGGGGCTGGAGTCTGAAACTGAGATATTTTGCACGGCAGGGGGCAGGTGCTCTCTACTGAGCCACAGCCCTGGGTTGAAGGAAAGAAATACCCACACAACCCCTGTGCCACAGAGTTTCTCTAGGATCCTCGTTCCTTTACCTTTTTCTTTTTCAAGCATGTATTTTAGTCTTTTGAGAGCTGATCCCCTATGGCTTAGGGTGAACTGACTGAACCATTACGCAAATTTATCTTTCTCTCTCTCTCTCTTTTCTGCATATGCACAGGCCAGAGTTTGAAGCTTCTTCACAGAATAAATCAATTGCCCACTTCCACTTTACCATTGATAGCTATTAATCACCCTTTTAAGTGCCAGACAAAAGGTGTTTGACATCTGACCTCATAACCTCCCAATACAGCACTTTGCATTCTCTCAGCATTAACCTCGGTGGTCTGCTCCAGGCATCACACTTGCTTGCTACTTCCTTTCTGGCTTTCCTGTTTGTTTTGCAGAGCTTGTTATATTTAATTCCCATGTAGTATATTGAAGAGCAGCACAAGGTTATGCACGGTGATGGTGGTGGTGAGGAGGTGATGTAAAAACACTCAACTCCAAAGAGTTCAGCTAGTGGGCAATAATAACACTGTCCCTTCTCCTTTAGAGACACACCATGCTCCTGCCTCTGTGCTTTTCAGAATGGGCTGCATTCCCAGTCAGCTGGACAAGAGTCCTGTGTGATTCAGAAAGCCAGCTTATTCCTGCACTATAGAGATTTTTAGCTCTGGAGAGTGGATGGACTGTCTGTAGATGCAGGCTGCCTTATTAACTGAACTGGTAGCAGCTCTTCAGAAAGTTCCTCAAGAGCACAGCTCTTGAGACTCTTTCAACCACTATGACCAGTGACCATACTGTAGCATATTGTAGCAATGTAGGAGTTGTAGGGCACAAAAATGGTCTTTTCCAAGCTCTGTCCTAGACTTGGAGGAGTATCTCCCTTGAGATGAGCAACTGTTAGTGCTATAGGTAGAATGCACTGGTGGGGAAAGGATGGCCCACAAGGCATATTTGACCTCTGAATCCCATTTTTGCAAATCCTGAAGTCCTTTGGGTGCATCCTGCAAAGCCTTTCAAACTATTGCTTCCCCTAATTTGGGGGGATCTGGTGTGTGACAACTGACTCAAAGTGCCCACAAATGTGGTAGTTTGCCTTCTCCTGATACCCCTTCCCCAATATTTTTTCCAGCTGCTTTCTAGCCAGAATTGGTGACTGAAACTGACACGATCATAGAATCTTAAAGGTGGAAGGAACCACTAGGGCCTTCAAGTTCAATCTCCTGTTACACAGGAATACACAACTAACACACTCCTGAAAGGTGCCCATCCATCCTTTGTTTAAAGACCTACAAAGGAATCCACCACCTTATATGAGGCAATCTATTTCACTGTTGAACAGGTCTTAAGAATAATGTTCTCTAATGTTTTAGGTAGAATCTTTTTTCTTGTAATTTGAATCCATTGCTTCATGTTCTAGTCTCAAGGGCATCACAAAACAAGCTCACTTCATCTTTTGTGTGATATCCCTTCAGTACTTACAGAGAGTCTTTAGGTATTCTCTCAGTCTTCTCTTCTCTGAGCTAAACACATCCAGGTTCCTCAGCTGTTCCTTAGAAGGCTTGGTTTCCACACCTTTGATCATGATGCACTGGTGCAGCCTAGGGGAAAGCAGGGTAAAAGCTGGCCTCTGTTTCCCATGCCATTGGCCACTCTTGCCTTGGAGGCAATAATTCAGACAAAGCTTAATTGGGCAGAGGATGTTTAGAAGATTGACCTAAATTCCCTAAAGGTATCAGCTCCCTAACAGAAACCTGGAAGAGTCAACCCTGGTTAGTACTTGGATAGAGCATCTCCAATGAATACCAGATGCTGTAGGCTATATTTCAGAGGAGGGAACTGGTAAAACCACCTCCTTGCTAAGAAAACCTTATGAAATGCATACCATAAATTAACAGTGACTTGAGTGCATGCACAAACTGTTGGAGTGAGAATGAACGTAATTCACATACTTGCAATAGAAAGCACCTTGAACTAGAGAGGGTGTAGAGCAGGGCTTTCCAAATGATGGGTCGCAACACGTTAGTGTGTCGCCTGAAGTGTGTAGGGCCATTTTCGCACTACATTGTTATAGTGCTGTTATTCCACTTTCAACATCCTGTGGAATTCTGGGGTTTGTAGTTTAGTGAGGCTAGGAGCTCTCTGGCTGAGAATTCTAAATGCCTCTACCTAAACTACGAAACCCAGAATTCCACAGGATGTTAAAAGTGGAATAGTAGCACTATAACAGTGTAGTGCGAAAATGTTTTAAGTATGTTGCCTACAATTTTGGAAATATGTTATTTATAAATCATATATTTTTAAAAATATATGGAAAGTTTTCATGAGATATGTTGTATCCCCATATATTTTGTTATTACAATTTATGTATGTGTCTGTATCTCTTATAAGGGGTTAGTTTAACCTCCAGTTTGCTAGTAAAACTGAATTACTGTGCCATGAAATAATGTATGTCTAAAAAGTGTGTCACCAACATGAAAAGTTTGGAAAGCTCTGGTGTAGAGCAATGTTGGAAGGATTAGTCTTCTACAACCATCCCTACCACATCATAAATTATCAAAAAGAGAGAAGGTATCTTTATAACAGGTATTGGTACACAAAGGGCCCTTTCACACTACACAGTTATGGTACTATGAATCTACTTTAACTACTGTGGCAACATCCAATGAATCCTGGGATTTGAAGTTTGATGTGGCACTATTGCTCTCTGGATGAAAATTCTGAATATCTATCCCTAAACTGCAAATCCCAGGATTCCATAGGATGGAACCATGGCAGTTGTAGAATCACAGCACTATAACAGTGTAGTGCAAAATCATTATGATCGTATTAGACTGGACCTTTCTCACTTGCACTGATTTTCAATTTATTTCCAAGCTGGGCTGGCCCAATTCAAAGTGCCAATTTTTATCTCCAAAACTCTACATCACAAGTAGAGCCACTCAAGCTGTCTTCAAACTATCTCCCAAGGTGTCCAGATAACTCATTTAAAAAAAAAAAACTAGCTCAAATTACAGCAAAATGCAGTATTTACCATTTTTGAAACACCACACCACCCTAATCCTTTCCCCAAAGCCCAAAATCTTTTGAGACATTGTACTCCAGGGGATGTCTGACCACAGCAGGACCAAATGGTACTGATCTGGACAATATATTGCTGTTGATGTAGTCTAGAACTGCACTGGCTCCCCGCTCCAAGGCACCACATTGTTGAAACAAGCTTGTGGTCTGTTTCTTGGTCCCGAGATCCTTTTCGTGTATTTGCACGTCATGCCAAATGTCACCCATCCACTATCTAGTATTTTTGCCTCGTATTGTTTGCCTAAACATAACACCTTAGATTTTTCTTTGTTGAAATATATTTTCTTATGTTTGTCCCAGTTCTTCATTCTGTTAAAATAGCCTTGAAACTTGTTTCTGTCTTCTGAGGTGTTAGCTATCCTTCTCAGTTTGGTATTATCTGCAGATTTTGTGAACCACCACCACCCCCCGCCGCCACTGATCACCTTAGTACATCTAAGTCATTTATAAAGATGCAGGAAAACACTTTTGGACTGATCTTTGAGCTTTTTTCATTGTCTTCCCTTTCAGTCTCTGCAAAAGTAATGATCAAGTGATCTCATCAGAACCCTGTTTTTCCTCTACAGAGTGCAACCCTGAAAGATTTCACATGTGCAAAAGAGCTGACAGACTCTGTGGCCCTTTCCACACGTGAAGGAAAAAACGTCCTGAGATGTCCTGAAACGGAGCTTACCTGAAACCTGGTAAGTCCGTCGCCAGGTGAAGCAGCGCGTTTTCGCTGCTCCACACTCCTCGGCATCCTGCGGCGTCCTGCAGTGCCCAAAATGGCGGCTTACGACTGGCGGAGGCTCTCCACCAACCGGAGAAGCTCGCCAGCCGGAAAGCCTGCCCCCAGCAGATCTGCAGGCATGCCCTTGCGCGCGCCTGCAAATCCACACCGGATGCTGCGACGGGGCTGCACAGGGCTGCACGATTGATCTTTTTAAAAACCACATGAAAAGTGGTTTTTAAAAAGCACATGGCGCCACCACTTCCGGTCGCCCTAGCGTGGATTGGGGTGTGGAATTACACTAAAGTAATCCGCCCCGATCCAATTTACGGTGTAGACGACCTCTGTCAGAGGTCGCGCTACACCATTTTAATACCCCCATGTGGAAAGGGCCTGTGTCTATGTTGCAGCTCACTGCTCCCATCCTTCTCTGAATGATTCAGTGGGACCACTTCTATCACCTACAATACAAGTGTACTTACACTGCAAGTCTCATTAGCACCAAGAATATAAAGGCCTCCATGTAGCACTCTTTGATTCTAACACACTCCTTATGAAGTGAGCATTGCACCCATTTTACAGAGGACAATCTTCTATGCGAAGGCATCTTTTGAAGGGCTGGACAATCCAGCTATGACTTAAAGATTAAAAAAAAAAAGTCAAGGTAGAGCAGGGGCCTTGAAGTCACTCATCACACTTAGTACCTGGATAGCAAACACACAGGCTGCCTGATCATAGCTTTCTCCACTAGTGAGATATATTACATTTCTCTCTAAATTATAGCAATGACCAAATTTTCACCCATATTTATAAAGCTGCATTTGGATATTTTACGTAAAGCCATGCCCTTTTTGTCCTTTTTCTTTCTTTCTTTCTTTCTTTCTTTCTTTCTTTCTTTCTTTCTTTCTTTCTTTCTTTCTTTTTTTTTTTTTAGCAATTAATTTCTTCCTTCTGCTTTTTCTTTTCTTTTCTTTTTGTGGCCAAGTACAATCTACCAGCCCCTGAATTTCAGGCAGATAGGGACACAGTAATTATCTGGAATTCCACCATCAAATTTGGAAGGGTATGTGTGCTTTATCCTTGGAACATCTGCCAGTGGTTTTACTCATCTTGACTGTAAAGGAATCCTGCCTCATCTTGACTGTAAAGGAATCCTGAAGAATGGTGTGGCATTTTTAGCCCCGGCCAATTAACTACTATTTTTCTCTATTCAGGCTCTACTTTTCATGTTTTGCTCCTTTCCTTCCCGTTAGCGACTGAACTCTTCACATCAGGGCCCCCAACATGGAACTTTCAAAATGTCTCTTTTGCTTCCTTGCTGAACTTGATAATTTGAGTTAGAATTTTCTCTTTCAAAATGCCTCCACACTGTGCAAACGGTTTAGCCTCAGGACCAAACAAGGACACATCAATAAATGACATTTTTGTGTTGTGGTCAGAATTCTAAATATGTTTTGGAGAAGGATGAAGAGTAAACATTCATCTCATGCTAATTGCAACTGATTAAAAAATAGCAAGCACTGGCAGAACCTCTAAGACTGACTGCCTTAATTGTGTGCTTGTTTCCACTTGTTAACTAGTTACCCATTCTTCTAACAGATCTTGCATGATGTTAAAATGGGGGGGGGGTGTCTCCAAATCCACCCCAGGAATGAATTTGTGTGTGGAATTAACTATAGAAAACAGCAGGATGAACTATGGCAGCCTGATTATTTATCATTTAAATACATCTTGCAATGTAGGGAGTGTTTTACAATCTATGGCTTCAATTCAAAGTGACTATGGCTGTTTTGTGCTCTAGGCAGCAGCCAAATTGAAATTTCCATACTGCAGTAATATTGCAGAATTAAAGTTTGCTTTCTTCCTCTTCTTCTTTTTTAATTTTTAAGAAGATTTTTGGATAGGTTTTTTTTTACTTTTTACAGTTTTGCTGGGGTTTGGCAAGTAAGTGGAATAGGAACATGATAAGACAGGGAAACGGGGAAGGACATTTATGGAGCAATTATCATATAAAATATTATTATTAAATTACACCTGTCTTGACCTGAAACATCACCATCATCTGCATAATAGTAAGCCATAAGCAAGACAATCTTATCCAGAAAGAGAGAATGAGTGGCAGAGTTACTATCACTCCATATGTACTCCTGGTTCATTGTGCCTAAGGGGGTATCAGGGTGGCTGTTTCGTTGTTTGCTTGCTTTTTTTAAGTTCACAATAAGAAGAGAATTACATCAGCATAAATCCTGACTTTCTGGCAGCAGAGGATCATCACTATCATCATCCTCATCCTGCCTCCCCGCCCCCCGCCACTGTTTAGTGCTCAAAGCAGTTTACAAGAGTTTAAAAAAATCCACATAGTTAAAAATCCACAAAATGCAAAAGCTAAAAAGTAAACTATAAAAAAAATTAAAACACATATTTTTTTAAAAAAAAAAAGAATAATAAAAATAACAAGTAGAAAATCCAACATGATGGACCTTGTACAATCCATCCTCAAACGTCTATCAAAAAGATTTTCATGTCTCTAAGGAACAAAAGTAGGAAGGGTAGCAGTCTAACTTCTCCAGGAAGGGAGTTTCAGAGCAAGGGGGCAACTAGTGAGAAGGAACTCTTTTGTGGTTCCACCAGAGGTACCTGTGGGGGTGATGGCACAGAGAGAAGGGTCTCCCCAGCAAATCTCAAAACATGGCCAGGTTTGTAAAGGAGAACAGAGTCCTTCAAATAACCTGGACCAGAGCTGAAATGAAGGACTTTGGCTCCTATAGATCCAAGGCCACCCCAGCCCATCTACCTAATGCCTCATTTTGAGCCCTGTCACCGGCAGAAACAGTACTGGTGGTAGGTTTAAATTCTAGAGGATCCTCAGCATCACTGCACCACCAGCAGAGCAGAGTTGTACTTCTGCTTTAATCTAAACCCTTCTGGGGGTCAACAAATGGACTTTAGGAGAATGTGCTTAAGGTCATTGATTTTAACAGGCAAATGACACTTTTCTATGTGTTTCCAAAACTATGACTTCTGGGGAGAGGGTCAAATTAGACATATAAATTACTTAGGTCCACTGTCTCCCACTGGCATAGTAGAAGGTATCAGACCAGTCATAAGACACTACTAGCAGCTAGGGCACATTTGACCAGAAAGGGGCTGTCCAAGGTGCCAAACTTATTTGGAGGATAGGACTTAGCACCTTGAATAGCTCCTTTAAAATGTAGATTAAATCCCAGAGTGGATTCACTGCCCCAATGACACAGAAGCCACCAGTCCTCCCCACCACCGACAGGATTTTTTTTTAACTTGGACTTGTATGACATTTACGAACAGCCCCTTGTCTGCTCACCTATAATTCTATTCAACTGCACAAGTGGAGAGTGGCTAGCAATATTTTAGGAATAAGCAAATCACAGAGGGACAGAGGAGGAGGGAACAGATGTGTGTATGTTCAATTGGGAGAAGGACATTCTAATGTTCCCATGCCTAGAGATATTGGATCTGATCACAATGACTCATGCCTTAGTTCTGTCCCATTTGGATTACTATAATGCACTCTACATGGGGCTAGTTTTGAAGAGTGTTTGGAAACTTCAACTTGCCCAAAGAGCTGTAGCCAGATTGTTAACTAGGGTTGGCTACAGGGAGTTGCAACAGCTCCACCCATTGTCAGTCCACTTCCAGGCATAAATTCAAAGTGCTGGTTTTGATCTATAAAGCCCTGTACAGCTCAGATTCAGGTTATCTGAAGGGTCATATTTCTCCCACATAAACCTGTCCGTGTTTTGAGATCTTCTGGAGAAGCTTTTCTCTGTCTCAGCACCCTCACAGGTACACCTAGTGGGAAGACAGGAGACAACCTTTCCAGTGGCTCTTCCCAGGCCTTGGAACTCCCTTGCAAGAAAAATTAGAGTGATACCCTTCTTACTATCTTTCCACGGGCAGGTGAAAACCTTTTTGTTTCAGCAGGCTTTTGAACACTGATTGTTCAAAGAGAACAAGCCTTGGATAATGTTCTGTATTGTCTGTTTATTGTTTTTCTTTTTGGTGGTTATGTTTTTTACATGTTTTAATTTTGGTAATAATGTAATTTTTAACTTTTATATGAGGTGAATTTTTAGCTATGATTGTTCTAACTGTTTTAAGCCCCCTTGAGTCCTGAACTGGGGAAAAGGTGGCATATACGTAAATAAATACGACAGCAGCAGCAACAACAACAAAACTCTACAACACATTCAGAATCTATGGCTAGCTTTATGGGTAATGTAGAACTCATGAAAGGTGACTCTAATCTGGAGAGAAAAGGACATTCTCTCTGCCGTCAAAATGTATCGACAGCTTCTGGGGCTGTGACACAGGAAAGCTGAAAATAGTGCATTGTTATTCAAAAGATTCATTGACAAATCAGATTAATCTTTCCAAATCAAAGGTGACCGATCTGTTATTGGCTCATTGAAGGTGGGCTGTAATTTCTGAAAGTGCAATTCTTGCTTCTCCTTAACAGGCTATAACATGGCATTAGTTCACAACAGCTTAGTTACCTTCCCCCATTGGCCTGTAACTTTGAAGGAAGTGAACAACAGAAGCTGCTGGACACAAATTACAACTGGGCTTAGTCAATTAAGAGCTGGGGAGCTGTCTCCTGGTGGGCATAATTAAACATCTGCGGTGTTGGATACGGCAAAGGCAGATATGGGGTAGGCACTTGCGTGCAAAGAGCAGTGGTGGAAGCAAATTGGGAAGTCAGGGGAGACATCCAGGGACAAAGCAACACAGGTTTCTTATAAGTGAATATGATAGCTTTACGTTTCAAGACATAAGCTGAACCCTCAATGTGCCAACAAAGATGGAACCATCAATACAACTAAAGATCAAGCTAGCTTTTGCTCTTAGACATGCAATCAGTTGATGACTTCAAGCATTTCTGTTTAGTTATTTGGGTTTGCTTTTTGATAAATGTATACTTAGCCTCTCAGGCAAAGCAAAATCCTTCCCAAAGAGGCTTACAATCATTTCCAAACAAAAGACAATAGTTTAAATACAGTTTAAGTCTACAAATATCCAGAACCTATTTATAGCTTCTGGATATTTATAGACCTAGGGCTTTTCCACACGAAGTGCAAGAAGTGGTTCACAGCATCTCACAGAGGGTTTAAATAACACAGTTTACCTTCATTGTGTTCTGCACACCCCCAGATTTCAAGCAATATCATGTGGAGGAGTGCGAGTTTGTGCATCCGCACTACCTCATCACTGGTCACTCCCCTGGCTCTCCCTCACCTCATCCTGATGGCCCTGCTTGGCTGGGTTTTTTTTTGGGGGGGGGTAACATCTCTGCGTAGCTACAAGCTGAACTTCTGGTCTTACAGGGAAATATAAACAGAGTGACAGGAGCGTATGCATTCTGATACGTTTTTACATTTCTGCATCAATATGAAAAACTGATGCTGATTTGATGTAGGAATGTGAATCGGATTTTTTTCTGGTTTTCAAATACTGCACTTTCTCAATGCATGGCAGCACACTAACAGCTGATTCCATGCAGAACCATGGAAAATAATGTGACCCTAATTTGTTCCCATGTGCAAAAATATACGATGCTACAATACAGTAATCTGCAGCAATGACCCTGTGCAGAAATAGCCTTATTCCAGGGAATTAGAATCTCCCAGATTCCTCCATCCAACATAGTCTGTTCACCTTGTTTTGTTTTGTTTTAAAAAGATGTAAGTAAAATGTGATGAAAGAAAAATGATTGTAAGATCAGCTATAAATAAATGGATTGATGCTGTGTGTCTCCAACCCCAACTTATCACCACATGGAGTTTTCTTGGTAAGATTTATCCACAACCAGTTTGTCATTGCCTCCCCCTTAGGCTAAAGGAATCTGACTTGCTGAGGGTCACGCAGCTGATTTTCATGACTGAGTGGGACTCCTGAGTCCAGAAGTCCTGGTCCAACACTTGAAGCCATTATACCATACTGGCTCCCTTTATGGTCACTCTCAACTGCAAATAAGCATTAACATTACATGTGCTTTCCCAAGGAGAGAATTCCTGTGATGTAAGATCACCACTGAAATAGTTCTGTCTCTGGTATTCATCTCTAGCCATTTCCACACTAGACTCAAAGGCCCCTCCCTAAATTGCAAACCCCAGGATTCCATAGGATGTTGAAAGTGGAATAATAGCACTATAACAGTCTAGTGCGGAAATGGTCTATCTGATGGAACTGGACGGTGGTCCAGGAAGCAAAGGTTCTGCAGAGGACTTGAACAGTCTCAGGTGGACCTTCATATTAATGAGTCTGAAACTATCAAAGCTTTTGAAAGCCAAAATCAGCACTTTAAGCTGGGGAGAAACATGCAGCTAACATCACAGGCAGAGTATAATTGTCATATGTTCAGTATCACTTGAGCTACTTTAAAGGCATTTCTTCTACAGATAACTTTGTCTGGTTATATCTTTTGTGCCTTCAGATTAGTGGTTCTCAACTGCTTGGTTTTTGGAGTTTTTTCCCCATTTTGAAACTTTTTTTTGTGAGGAAAAAAACATTGCATGAAAACATTAATTTTTGCATAGAAAGTATTGTTAGATAGAAAATAGAAAACATTTTGTATAAAATGTTGTGTCCATGCCAAAAAGACATTATTTCTATTGAGAAAAAGGATACTTTTTTTTTGCACAATGATTTTTTCTTCTCACCAAAAAAAAAAAAAAAAAGTACCAAAGTTTGGAAAAACTGCCAAAAATGTACAAGAACTCTCCTAATCTCATCAGGGGTCGCATGAAAAGTCTGGTAATTAAATAAATAAATATTTGCATCTCTGCTTCAAAGTGAAAACTGTCTTCCATAAAATAGGATAAGGGAACTTGCCCAATTCTGTAGCAAGAATAAAGACTGCTCTGATTTCTCCAGCCCACCAGATGAATTGGGGGGGGGACCCATCATCCCCTACCAACATGGGGATGGGTTGCTTGGGATGATGGGATTTGTATCCGAACACATCCAGAAGGCATCAACTTGGGAAAGGCTGTTCTAACCAATGAAGGAAATCACAGCTAAGGCTGGCACTGCTGACCCAAGCAGTATGTCCAGAAGGACACAGTTATCACGGAAAGTAGTGACATCTAGTTTCAAATCTCCATTTCCTGTAAAGAGATAAAACCATAGACTGATGTACTGATTGTTTGTACAGATTACTCTGGATTGCTTTGCATCTTCCCCCCCTCCCTCATCACAACCCAGACTAGGTAGTGATCTACTGGCATGGAAGGGGGGCAGGAATCCACTTTGGGTTTTTACCGCTGCTCTTTCTGTAGGATTTTTGACAATGCTAGATCCTGGTTAGGCATCAGGAGAGCTGCTGCTCAATTCAGAGCACCTGCAGAAGAAGGGCAGTAAAATACAGGGTAGATTTGCCATCCCTGCAGAACCACTGGTTTGTTTCCCTACTTTTTCAAGAGTTTGTTTCCCTACTTTTTCTTTTTCTTTTCCTTCCTTCCTTCTTTCCTTTCTTTCTTTTCTTCTTTTTCTTCTTCTTTGTTTTTTTTTTGGGGGGGGGGCTAGAAAATTTTTAAAAATTTTAAAAATGAAAAAACTGGAAAATAGTTTTCCCTCTCATTTTTCTGGAAAAAACAACAAACAAAAATGAAAAAGAAAAAAATAATAATTTGGGGATGCTTTCTTTTAGAATAATGATAAAATGTTTAAAACAAGGTGTTCACATAGTTTCTCGTTATGTGCGTTCAAGTTGTTTCCAACTGATGATCACGAGGTTTTCTGGGGCTGATGCCCCCAAGGTCACCCAGTAGATTTCCATGGCTGAATGTGGAATCAAACCCTGGTCTCCAGGGCCATCATCCAATGCTCAAACCACTACACTATGTTGACTTTATTCCAAAATTACTTCTAGAAATGTTATAACTTGAAAGCTTTTATGTAACTCTCCACTTCCTTATATAGAGATAAACCACTGACCGACACACTGATTGTTGGTACAGATTGTTGTTGTTTTTTTGCAACCTCTGGTCTTGGTTTCCTTTTCTAAACTCTTTTTAATGCTAATGATTTTTTTTAATGGCTGCTTGACAGTATGGAAGACTCAAAAATGATCTGCTATGTGATCGCTGTCACTTGTGGTAGGGTGGGAGATCCCAGACTGGGACCCTATCGCCCCACACTGTTGGCACCTTCGGATTATGGTGAGGAATTATGTTGATTACATCTGCAATCTTTTAAGGACTGTATCTAACAAGCAGAGTAACCAGTATTCATAAGAAGAGAGTGAGCAACAATTAGTCCCACACAATTGCCACCTACACAGAGTCTAGCAGAGAAATAAAGTATGCTTAGCCTTCTTGGTAAAAACATATGAAGTATGTTTACTTACAAGTACTAAAAGTTCCATAACATCTCACAGTGAGAAAAGTTTTAATATGTGCTCCTCAAATGGGGAAGAGAGGGAACTGCAAACTACAAAGTGGAGGGCAAGTGCTGATAAATACAGACCAACTGACACAGGAAGGCAGAAGGTATGGCTAAGATCAACAAATGGGAAACAATATGAATACATACATTGTTGTTTTTGTGTACCTTCAAGTCATTTCTGACTTATGTTGACCCTAAGATGAACCTATCACAGAATTTTCTGGGGCTGAGAGTGTGTGACATGCCCAACATCACCCAATAGGTTTCCAAGGGCAAGCAGAGAAACAAATTGTGATCTCCAAGGCTGTAGTTCAGTGCTAAAACCATTACACCACACTGGGTATCATTAAATACCAAAGTCAGAATCATCCATGCCATAGTATTCCTAATATCTATATATGATTATGAGAGTTAGAAGTGAAGAAAGGCAACAAGAAGAAAATCAGCTTATCTGAAAGGTGGTGCTGAAGGGAGAGCTCTACAGATCTCATGGATGCTAAAAAGACAAATAAATGAGTATTACAGCAAATTAGGCTGAACAAGAAGCCAAAATTAATTCTATCATACTTTGAACATATCAAGAGATGATGTGACTCACTGGAAAAGTGAGCCCTGGTGGCACAGTGGTTAAATGCCAGTACTGCAAGCCACAAGGTTGTGAGTTCGATCCTGCCCGGCTCCAAGGTTGACTCAGCCTTCCATCCTTTCGCAGGTCGGTAAAATGAGTACCCAGCTTGTTGGGGGCATGTATAGAAATGTTTTGAAAAACATGCTATTTGTAACTTGTTCGCCGCCTCGATCCATATGGAGAGGCGGGATATATATATATATATATATATATATATATATAAATAAATAAATAAATGACTGTAATGCTTGGTAAAGTGGGAGGCAGTAGGAAAAAAGGGAGCCAAAACTACAAGTGAATTGATTCAATCAAGGAAGTCACAGCCCTGAGTTTGGAAGACTGGAGCAGAGTAGTTGATGACAAGGGCCCTGGAAGATCTCTCATTCATAGGGTCACCATACATTGAAGTTGACTTGACAGCAAACAAATAATTGCTGTAGAGAAACCCTTAGGGAAACATTCAAACTAATAGCTACTGAGTATAGGCATGCTAGGTTTGCTCACTCTAACATACTATTTGAGGCTTGTGTGGAAGGTTTTGGAAGGTGCGTGTCTGCCTTTTATTTGCCCTCTGTGGCAGTTTGCCCTGTCTTGTTTGCTTTGATATATTTTTATTAACAAGGATTAGGTTACTTGGCACAACAAGCTGGGCTTAGGCTTTGTAAGAGGACCCAAACAGGTCAGATTCCCTTCCTGATCTTATTTGCAAAAAGAACACATTTCACCCTCTGTCATCCTTTGCCTACAGTTTCTCCTCGACTGATAATATTTAATCAAATAAAAAAAATAATCCTTGAATTGTATTTAAATTAACCTAGGAAAACCTATTCAAAAGAACAGTTAGTTGTGAGCTAATATTGTTGCTCAAAGGAGAGGGGAAATGAGAGGAATTGTTTAAAGCCTTGCAAGAATTTACACTCACTCACTTCCACTTTGCAGGTTAAGTGACACAAAGGTAGCTTTTGCTTTGTGTTGCTTTCAAGAGACAATGCTTGGGGATTGTCTGCTTGGGAAAATCAATTGGTTTACAGAAACAAAAGGCGGCAATTTCCACATTTTCCAGTACAGTAGCTTAACTCCTCCTCTTGTCTCTGAATCTGTATGGGCTCCGCTTCAAATTAAATGAAACAAACCCTTTGAATATTATGTTAGAATGCCATCTTTGACAAGACATGCAGTCAGGCCTTTTGAGCCAGTGCGCAATTTCTAAAATGAGTGAGGACATGATGTTGTGGTAGGATTCCCAGATGTCAGAGTTTGGTCCAAAGACCATGGATCTCTCTCACTAGGACCTCTGGGCAAAGGGAGAAATCACAGGTCAAGAGTGCTGCTTTGAAAAGATTTTTTAATTTTTTTAAAATTTAAATTAACCATGTGTTGCTGGCCCCTCCTGCTGCAAGCAGGCATGGAATGACATATATAAGTCAATGACTCAATACTTAGCCTGGATGCCCAGGTTTCAGCAGTGACCAGAAGTGCATTTGCACAGCTAAAACCTGTGCACCAGCTGTGCCTGTTCATTGAGACATCAGATCTGGTTACAGTGACACACCTTGATTACATCTTGGCTGGACTACTGTAACACATTCTATGTGGGACAGCCTTTGGAAGCTGTTCAAAAACTTCAGCAAGTTCAAAACACTGCAGCCAGAATGTTAAGCAGAGCCAATTATAGGAAGCATATAATTCCCTTGTTAAAACTGCTTCACAGGCTACTGGTTTGTTTCCAGGCACAACTGAAAGTGCTGGCCATGACCTATAAAGCCCTATAAGGCTTAGATCCAGACTGTTTGAAAGACTGCATCTCCCTATATGAACCTGCCAGGGTTTTCAGATCTGCAAGGAAAGGCTTTCTCTTGGTCCTGGTACCCTCCTAGACGTGGTTGGTGAGGACATAGAAGAGAGCCTTCTCAGTGGCTGTTCCCACTCTCTGGAACTCCCTTCCATGGGTGGCAAGAACGGCCCCCTTCCTGCTTTCCTTTCGCTGGCAGGCAAAAATATTTCTGTTCAAGCAGGCTGCTAATGTGTGAGCAGGAGAGCCTTTTATTTCCATGACAATGTTTTATTTATTTTTTAATTTTTGTATTTTTTTATGTTGATTTTAGGCTGTTTTTATATGGTTGAATCTAATTGTTCATAAATTTTATTGTAAATGCTTTGAACTGTTCTGGAAGCCACCTTGGGTCCCACTATGGGAGGAAGGTAGCATATAGGTGCAAAAAAATCAATCAATCAATAAATGTCCACTTAGAAAAAAGTAACTTCCATACAGGATTCCAGCCATTTTTTTTAACTACTTCAAAATCCTTCCACCCTCATATCTCCCCCATCCCATGGTTGCAATTATAATTGCTATCATTCATCCAAGTTGATGACCTAACATGCTTAGTTAAATCCATGTCCTGATTTATTAACCACCTATAAAGATAAGAAGATTTGGTTATTTATTTTCCAACACTCCAAATAAAAGGGAGGCTGCAATGCATTATAAACTGTGCACTCTCGTGCACTTTTACTCAGAAGTAAGTACCACTACGATCAGCGTAGCTGCCTCTCTAGAAAGCGGCAGCAAGCCCAAGCGCAAAGTGACATAAATGGAGCAGGAAGCTGGATTCTTTAGGCACAACATCATCTCCCCTGTCCAAAGTCATTACAATTTGCTTTTCCGGGCAAACTTGGCACGGAGCAGATTGGCCACTGAAATGCAAAGCTCACTCCAGACTGAAGAACTCCATTGTTTCATGTGTGAATGCTCTTTGGGACAGCTCCTAATTGCCCGCCATTTTCGTGCTCCTTGCTGCCTCACATCCAGGAAGCCCTAGGAGCTTGGCTCATGTTTCACTCATGTTCTCATTGCAATTTACCCGAGAGACAGTGTGTAATTTACGGCAATTACTTTTCTGAGCCCCCACCCCCCCACACACACACACACATCATCACCACCACCACCACCACCAGTTAAAGGAGAAAAGAGAAAGACAAACAAAAACCTGAAAGTGAGCCAACCTCACCTGGTCTGCCTGCCTGCCATATTAAGTTGACGTTACCAGGAGGAGACGGTACGCTTGATGGGAGCCAGTGAAGGAGATCCTTTACACAGCCATGAATGCATGCTGACAAGTAAATCGAGCAGAAGGGGACCATAATTGTTGTGAATGCATTCCTTTATTTGTTAATGCATATATACAATATCATAACAACCGAATATTGTGTAAAAGGCTAATGGGAAACGCAGTTTGTCAGCTCTGGGCAAGCACAGGAGACAATGTGATTTTAGCATAATAGAGGGAGGGCGGCAGGCAAGCGGTTGCAGAGGATGCATTTGCATCAAAATGTATTTATTCATTTCCTTTAATTAGTCCTCCCCCTCCCATCCCAAAGGTTCAGGACAGGTAACAACACACTGAAAGCAAACGCACAGGGTCCCATTAAAGTTTCGTTCAGGGAGCAAAGCTATACAAAATATTAAAAGTCTTTGTGGTGCCTTTGGTTCTCAGAGCAGAGCTTCGAAAAGTTATATATTTGGGCTATAAACTGCCAAACACACACACACACACACACACTTCCCTCCCCCCCCCAATATATAGTTGTTGTGTGACTTCAAGTTGTTTCTGACCTATAGCAACCCTAAGGTGAACCTATGATGGGGTTTTCTGGGGCTGGGAGTGTGTGATGTGCTCAAGGTCACCCAGTGAGTTTCTATGGCTGAGAGGGACATTGAACTCTGGTCTCCAGTATAGTAGTCCAACGGCATGTTGGTTCTCATACATATGAATGAATATGAGAGAGGGAGAGGGAGAGAGAGAGAGAGAGAAATTCTATATATAAATACACACACAGATACACACACACACATAGACACACACAAACCAAGACACTCAGGGGACTCCATCAAGCATCCAGTGGGACAGAGTTCCACAGCTATTGGCAGTGGCTAAGCATCACTTCTATCAATTTTGAAACACATTTTTGATTGATGCCATTTTAACTTCTGTAGGCTTACCTCACTTGCTTAAGTTCCCGACATTCTGGCTCTCTGCTTTCTTGAATGAGTTATTTCAATTGGTACTTCTGATAGATACTACACACAAAAAAACAACATTTGGGGGAAATGTTTGGCTTTCCTTTAGGGGAAATAGTATTTGAGTCCAGCATCCCACTGTGCCAGCCTATTCTTACATTTGTGCTGTATCTACTCTGAAACATCCTGGAACCTTTTGGTTCTTATACAATAAGGTCGACAACTCTGACCCATCAGATATTTTTGGCCTACAACTCTCATCAGCCCTAGCCAGCGTTGTTGTTGTTCTGCACCTTCAAGTCATTTTTGACTTATGGCAACCCTCAGGCAAACCTATCATGGGGGTTTCAGGGGCTATGTGTGTGCAATGCACCCAAGGTCACCCAGTCTGTTTCCATGTCCAAGCAGGGAACTGAACCCTGTTCTCCAGGGCTGTAGTCTAATGCTCAATCCACTATACTATGTTGGCTCTCCCTAGTCAGCATAGCTGATGGTAAAGGATTGTGGGAGTTGCAGTCCAAAAGCATCTGAAGAGCCATATTTGCACACTAGTTATATAAGAACCAAGGAGAAACTGCTAGATTAGATCAAAGACCTCTCTGGTCCAGCATCCTGTTTCCCACAGTGGCCAGCCAGACACCAGTTGGATGCCTATCAGCCAGGAATAGTGGATGGCAACAGGAAATTGTTCCTCAGACCTACTGTCTTTGGTGATTGGGCACTGCAGTTTAGCCATATGGACCATTGATGTGTTCAACCTTACAAGGTGTTGCTAAACTCTTGACAGTAATTTCTGGCTTATTTGCTTTTGCACTGGGGTAAAACAGCATGAACCTAAAAAATCTTGAACATGTGTGGGTACAGTTCACCTTATTCAAGACATGGCACTGCCCTTCTCTTAACCTCTACTGTAGTCCTCAGAAGCCTTGCCAAGGGTGATCTATTGCAGCAGGACACATTTTCCATGTCTTTCCTTCATGAAATATTAAGGACAATATGCTGTAATGCACTCCAAGAGCTGCCAAAATGCAAGTACCTAAGGCATCTCTTATATTAAAAAACTATTAAGAACAGAAGTGGGTGTCGTGTGGAGCATGAGCTTTATCAAGTAAACAAGATCATATTAGCGTGGAGAGTCTTGTTGCCTCTTTTCAGTCTCTTCCTTTCTCCACTGAAAAACTTTAAGGCACATAGATGACCAATTTCTCTTGATTTATCTACTCAACCTTGGGCATTTGGAAGGGAAAGCAGCCATACAGCTGAATGGCTATTAGTTCTATTTCATTTTGTCTTCTTCCGTTCTAATGCAAGGCAACTCACTATCATTTAGAGAGGCCAAAGACACAGGCAGACATGTATGCAATACCAGGCCTGGAAACCTGAGAACCCTAGAAGTGTCACCTGAGGTTCAAGCTTGTGCAGAACAAAGTTTCAGTGAAGCCATCATGGCTTAATAGTCATGCCTTCCCCCATGACAGCCAGGGAAATTTTGGAAATTTAGATCAGGAAAATGGCACAGGGAGAAAGTGTTACCATAGGGACATAGGGACACCCATCCCTGTATTTCATCTAGTTTAGCACTTATGACTGATTTGCATCACATATCAGCTGTCTAATGAGGGAACTCTTGCGTTTCACTCCTCATCTTGAAAGAAGACAATCTGTACCTGTAGTTAAAATAATTAGAGGTAGCTAGCAAGACTGGAGAGAGCCAGTGGGGTGTCACGGTTTGAGCATTGGACTATGATCCTCAAGACAAAGGTTCAACTCCTCATTCAGCTATGGAAACCCACTGGGTGACCTTGGGTGTGTCACACACTCTCAGCACCAGAAAACCCCATAATAGGCTCACCTTAGGATCACAGTAAGTCAGAAATGACTTTAAAGCATGCAGCAACAACAACAGCAGCAGGACTGGCATAGTATATCCAGACCACAAGCAAAACTTCCACACTATTATGCATTAACAGGTCATATTTAAAGTTTAGTTCTGAGCACCAAACAGTTCTGGGCAAGACCACCTAGGACATGAATGTGGAACTCCCTGCCACGGGAATGTAGGTTATCCTCCTCTTTGTTGGTCTTCTCCCATTGCTGAAAATTTTTCCCATTCCAAAAAGATGGGGTGTATGAACTGGTGTATGAATTGTTGGTGTATGAATTATCTATTACTTAAGGAGCAAGCTATTTTAAGCTGTGTTTAATGTACAGCTTTTTTTTTTTTAAAAAAAAGACATTTATTTCATGATTCTAGCAATATAGTTCATTGTTGTTACTTTCATCTTTTGCTGTTTTTTGCTGGGTTTTGTTAGCTGCTTTCAGTTGTCTCCACTGCAGGAGAAAACAGTGAAGAAATGAATAAGAATAAACTAAATTCAGAAACTAGCTAAAGGCACAGCTAAAACATTTCATATTTATAAAATATTGCATTATTTTTCTACTATAGTATGAATAAATTGGAAAGTTATTCAGCGTCTGTCAAGTTCCTTCCTCAGACTATGAAGAAGAGATAAAATACAGAATTGTAATATGAAGAATTATAAAAGATAATCCCCATGCTATTAAAGGATTTATTTCATGTTTATAACTGTAAGGTAAGAAGGGGAAATATGATAAATATACTACTCTTTGACAATATTTAGATTTCAGCTTTCCCTCCCTTTTTGGTCTTTTTCTTGTATGTATATTGGAAAATTAATACATTTATTTTTTAAAAATGGAAGAGTTTCATTAATTGTATGAAGTATTCAACCACAGAGCAGACTGCCTCTTGTAGCGATCTGCTCTGCTTTAGTAGAGGTGTTAAAGAAACTGCTGGATGGCCACCTATGAAGATGGCATAATTGTTGGATCGAAAAGACCTATATGAATCTGTCAGAGTCTTAAGGTGTACAGGGGATTGCTTTCTCTTGGTTCCACCATCACGGCAGGCTACCTTGCTGAGGCCACAAGTGGGACCCTTCTCACTGGCAGCTCCCACCCTCTGAAATTCCCTTCTGTGGAAGGTACCTCCCTGACCTCCTTTTGCCAGCAGGCCAAGATCTTCTTGTTGAAGCAAGCTTTTAATGTATAAGCAGGGAGGCCTCTAATTGAAGCGTGTGTGCTTTATTTCTTTTTAAACTTCTGCATTCCTTTTAAATGATTTTATGCCATTTTAGTATGATGAATTTAAATTGGGTTTTTTTAAAGTGCATTGTTAGGTTTTTAATTGATTCTTTATGTGATGCTTGGTCCCACTCTAGGAGAAAGGAGACATAGAAATGAAATGAAATGAATCAATCGATCAATCAATCAATAGTTGCATCCTGAATTATAGATTATGCATGGACTAAGAAGTTGGACTAGAAGACCTCTAATGTCTCTTTCTATTCTACAATTCTGTGATTCAGCCATTACCATGACTCTCCTGCACCGTATTTTTATTTTTTTTAAAAAGTACTTTTATCTCTGGATGATCCGTTCCAAGACCCACCCCGCCATGGTTGCCTGAAACCATGGATAGTTCCAAACCCTATACTGTTACTGGAAGAGCCTTCTAGCTTTGCAGGGACTATGGAGAGGCTGCATACTATCGGATAGTATGAAGCTTCTCTGTGGTCCCTTTGAAGCTAGAAGGCTACTTCTGGTGATGCCAGAGCCATTTCCTAGGGTGGTGTTGGCAGAGGGGTGGTTATTGTGGGGAGGGAGAAGGAAGGCAGACAGGCAAGGTGTGGCTGGCATGACATGGGCAGGATGCTTGGATGCCATCACCCAGATGCAAGGGGAACAGATCAGAATAAAGGGTGAGAAGAAAGAAAGTGAGTCTGTGAGGGAAGAGGTTAACTGCAGGCAATTGAAACCACAGAAAATGAAACTGTGGTTAAGGAGGGACTCTTGTATATGTAAGATCACATCTGTACAGAAAGAACATGACACATCTTTTGTTGACCCATCGCATGCACACATAGAATAATCCCCTATACTATATCACAACCCAGTTTATAGATACAGAAAGACAAAAATATGGACTGCACTAGAGACAAACATATCTGTTTTGCTTTCTGTGACATTCATATTTTTTTCTAGATAACATATCTGTTTATGCATCAGTTGGCAAATTATTTCCATGTTTGTATTGATTTTTGTATGCAGGCTCCCCTAGTACCTGGAATTTTTTTGCAAACTTTTTTTTTTTCAAATGCCATGTTGTATACCATTTCCCTTAACTCTGCATTTTTTATGCATTTTTCATTGATGAATTAAATCACAAATCTTGGGAAAGTATGAGAATAATTGCACTTCAGTTTATGTTCCTGAAAAATAGGCTGGCTCACATTATATTGTGAATCAAATTAATTTTAACCAGTATCCCTATTCCATGGAGCCACACTCAGGATGGTAACTGGCATGTACCCAGTGAATATTGCCCTACTGATATAAGACACTGCATGACAGGCTATAAACAAAATGGCCACCCCATGTCAATTAGTCTGGGCATGTCTTGGGATCATCAAGTTTCCCTGAGGGACTTGTTAAAGCTCACCAAATGCTGGACCAAACCTTGCTGGAAGCTGCCAGATGCTCTTGACCCATTCCTAATTTTCAGCATATTGAATGCAAAATATTTACATGCTGGATTTCACCCAGTGCTTCAAGAAACCAGAGTCTCCAGGATTTCTTGTTCGGAAGTGTGCTGACCGATCTACAGCGAATTCAGTAATTACATTGCACTGCCAGCACGGATTCAATATTATTATTGGCTCCCCCCACCATTCTTTGCCTGAGGGTTACAACACTTTTGCACCATAGGGAAGCCTTTTTCTCTTTGCATCTCCAAACTGTTAACGCAAACTCTTCTTTTATTCATAATGGCTCGGTCTCCAGCTGAGATAGGCACTTTCGTATTACCCCAGATGACAGATTTCTGTGTTCTTTCCAAGCACAGGGGGTTTAATAAACATATCTGACAATCTTTCGATAGCTGGAGGGCTTGGGATGACACGGTGTGTGCAAACAATATGTTCTCACTGCTTGGGAAACAAGTTTATTCAATTATTCAATTAATAGATTACAGTTAAGATGCTTGTTATCCTACAAGGAAAAATGGCAGAAGAACGTAGAGAATTAGGGCAGGTCCTGGGATTAGGAGCAAGCAAGACAGGGAGCCAAATAGAGAAGAGAAAAAAAGAACAAAAATAAAACATCTTTCACAGATGAAGATTTACAAATAGAGAAAAGACTCATTGGGGTTAGTTGACCAAACATTAATACGTGCCAATGATAAAACAGTTATTATTTGTGTAGTATGGTGTCAGAAGGATGTCCCATGCATTTTCTCAGATACTTGGTATATACATGCAGTAGAATGTGGTGGCAGAATAGATCTTACTACTTCAGACCTGATTTGAAGAATAACTATTTGTATAATCTTACCTTTCAGTGCCAAATTCTTATTCTTCACAGTCAGATTCAAATTCCTTATCTAAACAGTAATAGAAAAGATATCGGCAGGGAGAAATTTGGTAAGGGACAAGAAATGTACCAAAGTTAGGATTGTGCACGTCATCATATTTCCAGTTTCTATGTGTGACTGTGAAAACTGGACTATGAAGAAAGCTGACAGAAAGAAAATCAATTCATTTGAAATGTGTTGCTGGATGAGAGTTCTACATATATCATGGACAGGAAAAGTTTTCAATGAAACAGCCACGTTAGTCTCTTGCAGCCTAAAAAGGAGGAAGGGAAAAAGGAATATAGCAGCACCCTTAAGACTAACTAGTTTTTATTTTTGTACAAGCTTTTGTGGATGTAAGGCCACTTCTTTATATACACTCTGTACTGCATCCAAAAAAAGTGGGTTTATATCCATGAAAGCTCATGCAAATTTTTTTAAAAAATGGCATTCCGCTACATTCCATTTTCTCCCTCTTCTTCCTTTCCTCCTTTTCATGGACAGCAAAATTGAAGAGCAAATCATAAGACAACTATTCCTAGAAGCCACAATGACCAAATTGAGAGTATTGTACATTAGGCATACCATGAGAGAACATGGCTCATTAGAAAAGATGGTAATTCTTGGTAATATTGGAGACAATGGAGAAACCAGGAAGACAACATTACTGTTGGACAGCCTCATTTAAAGAAACCACAGCCCTGTGCTTGCAGGAACTGAGTAGGGTTGTGAATGGCAGGGTGTTTTGTTGTTCTCTCGTTCATAGGGTTACCTAAGTCAAAGCTGAATTGATTACAGCTAACAAAGACAGCAACACTGGATTAACCTATGCCAGGTGTAGTCTTGAATTCTTCTAAGTGAACGTTTTAAAAAAGTGTAAGGGTGAGAGTGGCCTCCTCCCCACTTTATCCACTTGATCCCTGGTAGCATAATGGTTAGATGTCAGTACTGCAGCCACAAAGTTGTGTGTTCAACCCTGCTGGGCTCCAGGTTGACTCAGCCTTCCATCCTTCTGCAGGTCAGTTAAATGAGTATCCAGCTTGTTGGGGGCAATTAGCTCAACACATTGTAAACTGCTTAGAGAGCACTTAGCTGATAAGCGGTATAGAAATACACGTGCTATTGCTATTGCTGTCCAGAGCACCACAAATCTAGATCAGTGGTTCTTAATCTTTTCTTTACCATGGACCCACTTTAAATATCTTTCGTTGCTGTGGACCATCAAGACTGAACTCAAGATTTCAAACCCTCAAGTGCATCAAATATTTCTTTAAAACTACTCAGTAAGGGTCCTCAAATTTGGAGAGAAGAAAGAAAGAAAGAAAGAAAGAAAGAAAGAAAGAAAGAAAGGAAGGAAGGAAGGAAGGAAGGAAGGAAGGAAGGAAGGAAGGAAGGAAGGAAGGAAGGAAGGAAGCAAGCAAGCAAGAACAAGCAAGCAAGCAAGAAAAGCAAGAAAGAAAGAAATATACACACTCCTATTATAGTATTTTTATTGGATACAAATTTATCTTTCTCCTTTTTTCCATCATTCTATTTTAGCTGTAAAAGCTCATTAACATTTCTTCAAGCCTTCACAGATCTCCTTTGAGAACATCGTGGCCCCTTGGGGGTCCATGGACTCCCGGTTAAGAACCCCTGGTCTTAATCTTCCTAATTTTGACGTTTATTCCCTGTTGTGAAAACGTGACTGGCATTGGCTCATGAGCAGGTGCCACTGAACGTCAGTCATCTACTATTAAAACTGCTTCTGAATAACAGAGTTTGTGTTTACCAAACAGTTGGCTAAGATGCACCTGCCCTATTCTTTTGGTACCATTTTCTTCCTTCACAATATTCACAAGAACTTTTCATGCCATCCTGGCTTTTTATGCCCTATGCCATCTCTCTTCCCAATGTCTCCCACCCCTGCTCCACCAACAGTTTTTCCAGTGAGGAAGATGTACACCACACTACCATGCTAGAGCTTTTCATTAAATATTTAGTTTGACCCTCAGAACATTTTGGGTTTTTTGTATACTCATCAGGACAGATGTCAGATGTCAACTCAGTTCCAAGTTGTGAAATATGGACAAGAATTTTAACACACAATACAGATTGAGTCCTCCTTATCCAAAATGCTTGGGAGCAGAAATGTTCTCTATTTTGGATTTTTTAAAATTTTGGAATACCGGATACATATATGTACCTAACAATGTATCTTGGAGATGGCACTTAAGACTAAACACTGATTTTTTTCCCCTCTGTTACGAAGTTCCATAGATCAAGAATATTCTCTGAATGACTGTATGGTATTAAGATTCTTGTTTATTTGCATGACATTATTCTAGGCCCGACAAATATTTGTCTTTTTGACAGATAGAAATTTATTTATTTTGACCGGATAGGCATTATCGCCAAATGATTAGGACTGTACAAGTATTCCCCCTATCTTTGAATAATCTTGTTCAACATCATTCTTTATACTGGATGGTTCTTCTACAGTACGAATGCATGGGGGAGTCAATTTTGGTTAATGTTCCTTTCATGCCAATCTACATATTAGGCCAAAAATGTGCAAATCAAGTGAAAACCACTTTGGAATTTACGACGCACCTATAATATCCAGCATCATATTTCTAACCAACACCACCACCTCCCCACTGGCTGCTTTTTCCTCAATTAGTCACATCCAGTCCTAATCCCATACTACCAGGAATCAGGTAGAAAATGAGAAGACATCAAAACCCCATGCCTGAGCGGGCAACAATACTGGCATGGTAAGTAGAATGAAAACCAGTCAGATTTGGCTATGTGCTGATTTCATAGAAGGTATTTAAGAGTGAGGGAAAGTGATAACAAGCGTCTCATTTCTGCATACAGAAGGTCTAAGCCATAGAAAATTATTTACTAATTAAATAATTGTGTTGTTGTTATTGCATACCTTCAAGTCATTTCCAACTTATGGCAATTCTAATGAGAACCTATCACGGGGTTTTCTGGGGTTGAGAGTATGTGATGCACTCAAGCTCTCTCAGTGGGTTTCCATGGCTGAACGGGAAATCACACCCTGGTCTCCAGGGTTGTAGTCAAACATTCAAAACACTACACTATGTATACATTATCCTAAATCTGATTGGTAGCCCAACTAGAGTAAATCCATTAATATTAATAATAACCAAACTATTAATATATATAAATGTTTCACTACACAATAGAGCAATTGGTTCCAGGATTATTGCAAAGGTCGGAGCAGATGGGCAGACACTATACATTCACTTTCAAGAAACTCACCTGAATCTACTCCTAGAAGAATTCATAGAAACTGCAGAGAATTAGAAGCATCTTTATGGACCTAATTCAAGGCTGGTTTAAGTTACTGCAGCCCTGCAGGCTATGGGGAAATGGGAAGAAGAACATGCACTGATGCAAAATAAATTACAGCTGCTGTTATAGTCTCTTAAGGAGCAATATAGCCAGTGGGTAACTTTTTGCTACAAGAGAATCTTTTCTGAAGGTTCTCTCTCCCCTTATTTTTATATTAGGAGTTATTTTTAACAAAAGGAAATGGAACAGGATTGCAGCTTTGCAAGCTGTATTTTTGGCTTTAGGGTATTTAAGAAGTGCATACATAGGCACCAAATAAATCAAGGAACACTTGAAGAAGAGTGTATCAAATCCCTGAGGAATCATAAATCCACATTAGATTTTTTTTTAAAGAGCCAAAAGGGACCATTAATCATTAACCTCCAACATTATACAGGCCATTGCATTTTCCCCTAGGATTTAGCTGCATTAAGCTTCAAACATCTTGGTTCTGCACAAAACAGTTTTAAAAAATAAATTAACAAAGAAATAAACCTCCCACTGGTCTTATTACTATCTGTTTTACTGGCTGTGTCTGTGATCACAGTTCACCACCGAAAGACAATGGGATCCCATCCCATCCTTCATCTTTCTGTTATTTTCGGCAGGATGCCACCACGAAGAGAACCAGTGTGCTATAGTGCTTTGAATGTTGCACTACGACCCAGGAAATCAGGGTTCAACTCCCCATTCAGCCATGCAAACCCATTGAGTGACCTTGGGTGCATCACACAATCTCAGCCCCAGAAACCCCTGTGACAGGTTTGCCTTAGGGTTGCCGTAAGTTGGAAACAACCTGAAAGCATCCAACTTTATCAACAGCAACCACAAAAAAAGCTCAACAGATTGCAGTAGAATTTTCCAGCCCTATTGACTGGGAAATGGTGCTATCAGGAGTACCATTCTGAGAACACTGTAATGGCCATGTCGCACGAGAGCAAAGGCCTATTTATGCTTCACAATGTCCAGTTCTTTTCCTCTTAGGAAGACTGAACAATGCACATAACCAATGACACATGTCCTTCACCCATGTGTTACTACCTCCTCCCTTTTCCTTTTACCATATTCAAGGACCTACTCCTTAGTCTTGGCAATTGCAGCTCCTCTCCTGTTCTACCTCTCTATCTGAACTCATCTAATAAGTACTTTCCCCTCGGCTCTGATCCCTTGTATCTGGAATACTGTGCCTAGTTCTAGGCACCACAGTTCAAAGATATTGACAAGCTACCATGTGTCCAAAGGAGGGCAACCAAAATGATAAAAGGCCTGGAAACCATGCCCTGTGAGGAAAGGCTTAGGGAGCTGGATATGTTCAGCCTGGAGAAGAGAAGATTAAGAGGGAACATGATAGTTGTATTTAAATATTTGAAAGGAAGTCTTATGGAAGATGGAGCAGGCTTGTTTTCTGCTGCTCCAGAGATTAGGACATGGAAAAATGGTTTCAGACTACATGAAAAGCTTCCACCTGAACATTAGGAAGAACTTCCTGATGGAAAGAGTTGTTCAACAGTGGAATACACTGCCTCGGAAAGTGATGGAGTGTCCTTCTTTGGAGATTTTGAAACAGAGACCGGATAGCCATCTGTTGGGAGTGTTTTGATGGTGTATTCTCATATGGCAATGGGTTGATTGGGTGACCATCTGGTCTCTTCCAACTCTTACGATTGTATGATTCTTAGTTTGAAAAGTCTGCCAAGAGATTACTTCTTCCTAAAACCGTTGCCAGAGGACTCAATTCTGGCCCAAATAGGCAAATATAAGACAGCTTGAACACTTGAGTACATTGCTAATGTCCATACTGGCTGGGGGATTCTGGGAGCTATAATCTAAATGAGTTTGTAAATTCTGGCAGCCTCATAAGTTCATTGCCAAAAATACAGTGTGTGACTAGGACATACATCTACACATACAAGTTTGCTCACTTGGGAGCCATAGTTGACTGCAATGCAATTATGCACAGCTGTTGGGTGGTAGCCCTGCTGTCTGACTCTATCTTGTTTGTTATAATAAGGCTTTAGGTGAAATTGCCATTTGTTGGACAGCTGTACATTATTACAGCTTTGCATGTAGAAGGTCCTAGCTTCAGTCCCCAGCATTTTCACTTGAAAAGGTCAGGTACAGCTATCCTGGATTGCCACTGCCAATCAGAGAAAACTATACAGGACAAGACAGAGGAATAATCTGATGGAGCAGAAGGCAGTCTCCTGTTGTTCGAGACTGTTCTGTTAATCTGCAGCTGTTTAGTACAACAGAACTTTTCCTTCACAACCACAGTTTCAAAGTACAGTATCTCATTCTTACTACTGTCAGGATTAGATCATCAGTTTGGGACTGTTAACTGTCCCTTTAAACAAAGGGGTAAAATGGAGAGGAATTAAAAGGTTCAGGGCAGGTAATTAAGCTCCTGACTAGAGGAGCTGGGGTTTGTGGAATGAGAATATTTGCCACTCTCTTTGACAACCTTTTTTCTGTCTTATGTGTATCTTCTGAGCTTAGCTGAAATCCCCATAGGAGCATACTCTCCAACTCCAGTTTGGCAGGGACAGTCCCAGTTAATTCCCTGTGGTCTCACTTTTTTTGGCTATTTTTAAAATGTCCTAGTTTCTCCTCTTCCCACTTTCCTCTTTGCTCTCAGCTTACTTAGGGTGCTGCAAACTGACTTCAGAAATAATTTGCATTCAATTAACTTCTCACTGGGAGAGGAGGAAAGCAAACTACCACAAGCCCTCCTAATTTGTTTGTCATTAATACTTTATTAATACCTTTTGCCATCTTGACCACACTGATGTTGCTTAACCACATGTGTCCCAGTTTACACCTGTGAAATATTGGACTGTATGCAGCAATGGGAAGGGTAGATTGCCCTGGCAACAGTGAAATGGCCCTGAGCATGGCGGTGGCTTGGCCATGAATGGGCCATTAGTTTTACAAAAGACCTGCTCTCAGTCCACATTAAAACTGCTAGGATGGGTTTATTGCCTTGGAACAACACTGACACCTGATTGATTAAAAAAAAAAAACTTGCAAGAATGGCTAGGTGGACTGCCCCAATGAGTGCCTGCACTTCCAAGTTTACCAGTACACTATTGTTCCCAATTACATAGCAAAATGACCCTTCTGTTCTCATCCTTCTTAACATGGCTATATTGTAAAAAGCACTGGCAAGGCATGATTTTGCTACATGTCCAGCCTTAGCACTAGCATATATTTTTACTCCTTACAACAGTGATTGTGACAGCCAGCTGTGGACGAGGGCCCCTCTCATCCCAGCAACCATGCCAGGTTGGCTGAACAACAGATGCACCCCTGCTGGGCCCTGAACCTGTGATTGTAATGAGTCCAGACATCTCCAAACTGTGACTTACACCATTAACAAATCCCCTTCCACTCCTTACCAAGCTCCCACCATAGACAAGGGAGAACTCCCACATAAACAAGTGGATTCCCCTAGCTGCTTCTGATCGTCACACGCACATAATAGTATGCCCAATTTGATCACATTAATTGACCAGTTTTTAAATAAAATCCCCATAAGAGTATCAGAGCTCCGTTTTGGTTCTACACTAACCCACAAGAACATTTCAAGCATTTTGAAACTATCCACAGATCTGACTCTGTGCACTTGTAACTGGAGCTCCTAAGGAGGCACCATATATCCTAAGAGACATATCTGGGGATAAAATCTGTCTATAAAATAGCATGTCCTGAAGTCTATATCTGCTTCCAAGATTTGCTGCTGCAACATGAATGGGTACCTCTTTAAAGAGGTCCTTGAAATTTCTATATAAGAGAGCTATCACAGGTTTCTTACCCTGACCCAAACTGTAGTGACAAAGTTGTGGGGCTGGCTCAGAAAAAAAGGCAGCTCTGCTTTGACCTCCATGCTACCCCACCTCACACGCGCTTTAGAAACCATATGCTGCTGGACTTGAACCAACTGTGCTAGCTTCCAATTTGCTTCCAAACTCCATCCAAGATGCTGGTTTTGATCTATAAAGCTCTAGACAGCTTGGGGCCAGGATATCTGAGTGACCTCCTCACATAGAAGTCTGCCTGGAATTTGAGCTCTTCAGTGGTGGCCCTGTTGCAAGTTTCACTCCCCTGAAAGGCCAAATTAGTGAGTCCACATAGCTGGTTACCTTTATTTTGAAGCTCCTGTCCAAGGGTTGTCAAGATGGCTCCAATGCCATTGAATTTCTAATATGTGGTTAAACCTGTACTGTTCCATTTGGCCTTTGGATCTAACTGGGTTTTTTTAAAAAAAATTATTTCCATCTGCTTTTAAAGAATTTTTTTTAATGTATATAAATTATGCTGTGCATTACTTTGGTGAATAGAGAGGTCAAGTGACAAATACAATCAGTGCAGCAATCCATCCATTAGTGTGCGGTCACCAACCCTACTGTTATTGAGAGAGCGGAACTGTGTCCTCCTTGGTGTATCTCATAGGTGGTCACTTGCACAGACTTCAGGAGCAATTTTAAGCCCTGCAGCTCCACCTCATTTTCTTGTATGCTATCTAGCTAGAAGGTTTTTTGAAGTACTGGTATTGGGAAGATGGTGAAGAGACCAGGTGACAGCTTTTCAGTGTTGGATTGCAACAGCATGTCTGCAGTAAACAATACAATGAAGTTTGAATTGGGAAAGAATGAGATTCTGCTCTAGATGATCTTACCATAACATACAACAGGTAAGGCAAACAGCAGCTGCCTCTAGAATCACTTATTGAGCATGCATGAAGAGCATAGCAGAAAGAAGAGGGGAAGCAGAACAGCCTGCCTTCCTGGCTACTCTGGTATGTTGAAAAACCATAGCTCTGTAAGTTTCATCACCAAAATGGAAATCATAAGTGGAGGCTGTTGAAAGAAAAAAAAGTGAGGGGAGAACAACCCTGGATGCATTTTGGAAGAAGTTTTCAAGTGGTCTCCAGAAGATTCAAGTGGTCTCCGGAAGATTCAGAATGCTTTTCTTTACTTATGCAAGTCGTAGCTGACCTGGTTTCATTTCAAATGTGCATGATGTGAGTTTTAAATAAAACATTTGATGAAACGTATTGAACTGCTCTTCTTCTTTGTGGTGTAGGAGCCCATTCCTATTCTTTCCGTATTATTTCAACCTCTGGCACCAAAATTTCTGCTAAAGAAGTAAAGCCCAGGAACACATAAACTTTGTTAACTAAGGTATACCTGAACTATATAAACATGTCAGTGATGATGATAAAAGGTTTCACACACATCATCTCAACAAGCCACATTAAAAGCTCTGTAAGAAAATCATCGATTACTAATTGTATGTTGCTAATTGGAGGTTGGTGGCTTAAGGGTCTAAGGATGTAAATCCTTGACTGTTTCATCCTTACTTGCAAGGACAAATACTTACAGTAGTTTTCTCCCTGCTGTTGGAAAAAACAAATATTACTCTACAGTATTCTCTTCATATTCTAACATCTTGAAACGTTGAGGAGGAATTATTTTGTGCAGAAACACACATGGGCTTTTTTTGTAACAGGAAATAATTTTTTCTGCATGGAAAACAGGGTTTCTTTGCAAAAACAACAACAACAACAACAACAACAACAACAACAACATGTTTTTCCATACAGAATAATTTCTCAACAACTTTTAGATGTTTGGACAATGGGAGAAAATTTTGCAAGACTCTCCTGGCTGTTGGAAAACCCATTTTTCATTCTGGAAAGAAATAATAATGAATATGGACTAATTGCTGCCATTAATCCTGACTAGAGTAAAGCCACTGAATCAATGGGATTTACCTGTGTGTTGAACCACAATTCAGCAACTTCCAGCTCTCACTCTTAGGTACGCTTAATCCTAGGTGCACTTAGACAGCAATAAGGCCTCCTGAACACAGTGAAAATTACTCTCCAGATAGTTTATACAGGATTATGCTACATTTTGTTGTAGTACACCAGCTGTATTACTCACTAATGTAACTTACCTATTGACTCCCGTTGATGCAAAAAGCCCATGAGTCAGAGCACAAAACCAAAGAAACATACTCCTCGCTATGGATTCCTTTGGTGGATGCAGCCCATCGATACATGCCTTCTGAAGTGACGGTGCAGCAATCAGCTTTGCCAATGGCCATTATCAATTTAAGAAGAGGAGGTTCCTCTGTTCTTGTTGTCAATACTTAACACTTCGCCATCAGACCTCAAGATGGCTAACTATTCATATTAAAATACACAATTAAAATCACAAATATAATGACCTAAAAGCACAAATTGCAAATATCTAAAATAATAAATTGCAAATGTCAGCTAAAATGCAGTAAAAACGATACAACAGATATATAAACCACTCACTTGTTCCCAGAAAGCTTCTACAAATAGACATGTTTTTAACCAGTTCTTCCCAATGTTTAGATAGAATCGCTTTTCCTGAAGTTTGAAGCCATTGCTCTGTGTCCTAGTCTTTGGAGCAGAAGAAAACAGGCTTGCTCCATCCTCCCTATGACATCCCTTCCAATATTTAAACATACCTATCATGTTGCCTCTTAACCTCTCCTCCAAGCTAAATATACCCAGTTCCTTAAGCTTCTTCTCATAGAGCATGTTTTGCAAGCCTTCTACTATTTTGGTTCCCTTCCTCTGGACATGTTCCAGTTTGTCCATATCTTTCCTGGATTGTGGAGCCTGAACCGGACACAGTTTTCCAGGTGGGATCTGACCAAAGCAGAATAGAACGGTACCATCACTTCCCTGGACCTAGACACTATACTCCTATTGAAGCAGCCCAGAATTGCATTGGCTTTTTTAGCTGCTGCATCACATTGCTGACTCCATAGCCATTTCTCTCCTCCTGCTCTTTGACACGGGGATCAACACTTTCAAACTAGATAAAACCAACACACATGTGATCCTAATCCAGCAAGGTGACTGGGCATCTGCTTAGCACATAGTCAACTGTTATACACAAAAACTACAAACTGGCACCATTGTTACTAAGCTATTGTAATGTATGCTGCAAGGGATCTATGTGCTCTGTGCTAAACATACATTTTGTGTGCAGAGGTTCTCAGATTTCAATCCCCGTTACCCCCAGTTGAAAGGATCTCAGGTAACTGAGCTGAGCATGGGGTGAACCTCTGCAATAAATCAATGCATCTGTCACTCTATTTATTTACTTATTTATTAAGATTAAAATAATATTAAATTGTCGATAGAACTAAGACAATACAACACATTAATTTAAAAGCTTAGATTAAAAACAATACAGCACTAAAACATCATCATTGTGGTGGTGGATGATGATGATGATGATGATGACGATGATGATGATGTTTCTTTCCAGTTTGTCCCTGTGGACTGAGGACATTTCCACACTAGACTGTTACAGCGCTATTATTCCATTTGCAACATCCGGCAGGCCCCTCCCTAAACTGCAAACCCCAGGATTCCATAGGATGTTGCAAGTGGAATAATAGCACTGTAACAGTCTTGTGTGGAAATGGGATGAGACATGGAACAACAACAAATAAAACGGCACATGAAACATTAGTTAAAAGAGAATATAAAACTAATATATATTAAAATCCATCAATAAATACTTTAAAAACCATAATTTAAAAGTAATCTGGATAATTCTGCCAGAAAAGACTGGCCTTTACTGCTGATTTAAATACAGACAATGTCTTGAGCTGACAGTTCTTTTCCAGCAGGTCATTCTACAGTCTGGGGGCATCCAAAGAAAATATTCTCTGGGTAACAGTCAGGCTAGTTTTGGGTGACCGAAGTACATGTCTCCCCAGAAGACCCGAGTGTACAGGGTGGATTATATGGAAGAAAGCAATCCTGTAAGTAACCTTTTATATATTGTTTTTGTATGAGAACAGTCCGTTTCCAAATACCTGCCGGAATAGAAAAGTCATTACTTTCTTACTGCAAAATTTTTTTTTACACTGTCAGGCTGACACAGCCTTTTACTTATCTCTAGAGCTACATTGCTAGCTGTTTTTTCTCCTCAAAGATTTAAAATCTTTATCTTCCGGCACAGGTCAGCCAGTAACCCATTGTTTTTCACTCCAGTGTCTTCTTATCTTTTTTTACATCCTGCTAACAAAACAGTTCCCTTTTACTGCTCAAAGCATGTTCCCAGTTATACTGCAACACCCATCATCTTACTTAAAGGTACATATTCAATGGCTAACTTCGTCTGCTAGAAAAATACTGGTTAATTCATGATTTTATATTATGCATTATCAGCTTCACACCAGAAAGGCAGTGAAGAGGAAGCCAGTCTAGATCCCTAGGAAGTTCTAGAATGTAGGAGCAGTCACAAAGAAGGCCCTCTCCTGCATTCCGCACAAACAATCCTGTGAAGATCATGGAATTGAGAGATGGGCATGGAACTTTGGAAGAGTCACTAGCAGTTAGAAGAGATACACTGGACTAGATCAGGTTCTGGCAAAACACAGTCCTCCAAGTCTTAGCTAGCAGAGGGAATGATAGGGATGCTGGAAGCTACGGTCCAACAACATCTGGAGGGCTATAATTTATCTGTTGCTTGATGAGATGGACTAATCTCTTGCAATGTCTGAAGGAAGATTCATGAAATGAAAAACGGTTGAAGGTGTACCATAAGTGAAGATTAAATCATGTTAATTTCATTTTAGGATACAGGAAGGTGCACTATCCTTGCTTGTCAATTCCATAACTCATTAAAGTAATATCTGGAAAAATCATTTAGTTGTGTCCCCGTCCCCCTCTCGACTTTTACTACTCCAGAGGAGGAGAAAAGGAGCTTCATCAAAACAACCTCCTTGTTATAGATCAGATGCATTTGCTACATATTCATTCTCATAACTTGACAGATGGGAGGAATCTTCTAGTCATTGCTGCAGGCAGACAAAAGGGCCGTTGCCTCTGTGCTGCGCGTGACGATTTACAAGGCAAAATATCACCCACTTCCCATTGATGATTATATAGTTCTCTCCATCTGTCTGCCACCGAAGGTTGTAAGAGTGAGATACAGCGCACACCATCTTCATAAACAAAAGTGGATTGTACTGTCAGTCGTTAGACACGCCAACTAATTGGAGCTGTCGAGAGACACAATATTCTGTGTCAACAGCTCTGGTAACAGTTTGAAACAGCAATGATATGTTGGCTGATGGTGAGGTTGACACATATGTCGCTAATAGCTTGCTAGGAAATCTGACATAGCCAGAAAGGAATGACTTCAAGGTGGTTTTTTGCCTCTAGCACTGCTGTTAAAGACTCCATTCCTAAATCTCCATGGGACTGAAGGAGCGGAGGAGGAGGGAGAGAGACAAAAAGCAAGGAGGATTCATGTACAAAGTTGTGTACTTCCCACATCACTTTTGCATGTTGACAACTTAATTTTATATTCCTCCTATTTTACTTTAAAATGAAGCTTGGCTTCAGTCAATTGCCAACTGCGCCAGAGTGCTCATAAAGAGCAAGAATAATGGGTTGTTTGCTGAGCTGGAACTTGGGTAACATACCTGCCTTGCTTCACATTTTCGTAGGGATGGTTGTTTAACCACCTTTAATTGTCTCACTAATAACATGCTTTTTTTTATTCATGGATTTGTCTATGGAAATTAGGTGGCTCTGTTAGCATAAGCGTGAAGTCTTATCAGTCAAAATAAAAACAACAACACAGTGCTGGTATGTGGTTCGAATAGAAAGAAAATATCTCTTTTGCAACAGGTTGATTTGCCAGAAGGCTAAGCGATGGAAAAGTGCACTTGGGGGTTAATAGAAGTCAAAAAGATAACCCCCTCCCCAAAATGACCAGAATCCAAAATAGACTTCAGCATACTTGAATCTGAGTTTAGTGGACTTATGCACACAATTTCTGACTTCTGTGTATGATTATAAAAGCTGGACAGTGAAGAAAGTAGACAGGAAGAAAAATCCAGATTTAAAACCAGCACCATAAAAACCATTTTTGTCAAAAATCGGTTTCAAAAAGCTTGCTGGAAAAGAAATAAGATCTTAACCTGAAAAGAAAACAAAGAAGGAGCCATCTTAACTTTGCCAGGGAGAGAGTTCCAAATGTGGGAGCAGCCAGAGAAGGTCCTCTCCTGTGTTCCCTCCAGCCGTCCCTATGAAAGTGGTGGAGTAGAGAGAAAGGTCCTTCCCCTGCAGCAATTAGAATTTGGGAAATCTCATATGGGAAGATAATGTTATCACAGTTATGATATGTCTGGTAAGAGCACTAGATATCCTTTTGATATCAAATAATTTGGCCTTTGCTTGACCTTTCTCTGCCACCCTACTCCACGTGTTTGCAGAGGTCCACAGGACAAGCATGTATTAGGCACGGCGGTTAATTGTTGTAAATTCCAAACCTCATTCAGGCAGGCAACTTAAGCCTCTCCGATGCTTCAGGGAAAGCCTTCTTGCAAACCGGCCTTGCTCAGCGCGAATCTATACAAAGACGCACGGCCAAGGGCCGAGCCATTCCTTTATGTTGGGCCATTTGCATACTGGTCATACTATTGTCATCCAGCGCTAAGCTCATCATGCAAAACCTGACCTTTTCCAACGCCTTTGTCCAGCTACAAATTCTCTTTGTTCTCACCAAGCATAGCATAGTCTGTAGGCACGATCCACCCTATAAAAGGTCCCCAATTCCGAGCCTTCCTCGGATCACCCTGGACTTCCATCCAGCCTTGCTGCCACTCTGCCCAGTGAAGTTTTCCCCTCAGTTCCCAATAACTGAATCTGCCTCCCACCTCAGAACACTCCAGACTTCCATCCCGCCTTGCTGTCGGTTTGTCCAGCGAGTCGCCCCCTCAGCGAACCGTGCTGAGCTTTCTTCCCCTCCACCTCCACTTCTCTCCAGGACTACGTGACCAGGTGTCGTATTACCCATTCCCCAAAGCTCTCCATTTCTATTTCTAGTTAGCTGGTGTATGTCGTGTCTTTTGTGTTGTTTGTCCTCAATAAATGTTATTTTTGTTACTTTAAAATTTGTCTGGCTATGCTCTCTGACCTGACGCCGTAGACATAGGGTACAAGATCCTAGCTAAAGTTACCCTGCCTCTCGTTAACTTAAGAGAGTGCTCGAGCTTAATTTCCCCATCTTGTGTTGTTGTTTGGCTATTTGGGCGCCCCTCCCAGGACCCCCAACATACAGGGTAACAATAACAGTCCTTCAAATAGCCTGGGCCTGAGCTCTGTAGGGCTTCATAGCTCAAAATCAGCACTTTGAATTGTGGCTGGAAGCAGACTGGCAGACAGTCCAACATTTTTATGTTGTTGTTTTTTTCAGATTTTATACTGGGTTAAAATAAACGAACCTAAGGAACTGTTGTAAAAAGTCTCTGATTGCTACTAGGAGCTGATGGAAACTATTCTGGCATCAATAAAATATCTGTGCATTTCTAAAATAAAATAAAAAGAGCAGGGACCAAACCTGGGACTTCCTCATCTTTTTAATCAGTGCAGATAGGTCGTAAGCGTGTACCAAGCACTGACAGCAAATATTCTGGGGTACACAAAATGTGTACAGATCTCCAAAAATAAATTCAGAAAGAACAGGAACAAAATCTGAGACTTTCTGGTCTGTTCAATGAGTGCACATGCACCTTTTGTTACCTTTTCCCTCCCAGTTTTTCTAGTTTTTCTGGAGTTGCCGCTGAATAGAATACCCTAGAAGAACTTGATAACAAACTGTCTGGACTGCTGAGTCACCATACATAACTGTTTTCGTTCAGGAAGTATCAGGTCATTGAAAGGAGATTATACATACGCACACACGGACATGCACACACACACACACACATCCCTAGGATAGCTGTAAAAAGGGGCCGCTGTGGCCAAGGAGGATTTAATGAGTAATACACCTGCACCTCTTAGTTTCTTTGAGTGCAGCAAGGTTATCATTACACCAGCTCAAATGGAATGTGTTAAAAATAATAATAATTGCTTTTTTAAAAAAAACTGCAAGCAAATGCCATTAATCATAGTTGCCAACACTGTGAGGCTAGAAGGGAAAAAAACTGTCAAAAGGGTTTTAAGGGAAGGAAAATAAATTTTAAAATGTTCTTTCTAAAAAGAATGCAGCAGTACATTTCGCTCCCCCTTCCCCACTTCCATATAGCTAGCTAAAGAACAAGTTATTAAACACTCTAACAAGAAATGTGTATAAATAGCCTGACAGCCATTTACTCCAATTGTGAGTTGAGCAGCTGGGCTGATATAGGAATAGAGGATCATTTGAAGAAATTATGAATCAATCGCTGGGCACTCAGGGGCAAATTCTGAGGGCTGGTACACCCCAAACAGCTGCCAGAGGGAGGTTGCTTTAAACTGTACCCGATGGCAGCTGATCCTCTATTTGCATGCAGTGGTTCACATAATTGGGGGTATTTTCCCCACACTACCACAAACCTTGGAAGAAGGAGGTTTATAAAGTACAAAACCCTACAATCCATTTAATTAAGCTTTGTAGGGAAATCTGTTCATCTGTCTACCTATCAGTCAGTCAGTCATGTTATTATTTATTTGTAGAATTGATAAGTCACTCTTTGGCAGATGCTTTACAACCCATTCCCAGGAAAATAGCAATGTCCCATTTAAAGCAATAAGTCAGTACCATGATAACAACCAAGACACAGCAGAGCAAATACCCATAAAACCAACATTTTGTTTTCACCTATACTGGTTTCATGTTGAGAGAAAGACGGGATATAAAATCTGTACATATAAATATACACAAGTACATGCATACAGACATATTTTAAAAAATTAAAAGGCATTGGCTGACCAAATAGTGTTTGTCTGACAGCAAAGTCAAAACACAAGATAGCACCAGGAAACTTTATAGGAAAGGAATTCCTAATTTAGGATATTACAAAAGAAAAAAGATCCCCTCATCTCCCGCTTCACATATATATACATATATATATGTATATATAACTTCATATATATATATCCCAATATATATCCCAATTTTCAAGCTAAGCTTCTGCAGTGGTTTTCATCAAAACAAGCATACAAAAATACCACATTACAAATCAAAACACCAAAAAATATGCCTCATGATTGGGGAGGGATGGCCCCACTAAAGCAGAAAATCAGTAGGGATGCTAATAGAAACATGTAACAGATTCAAACGTTTTCATGTGCCATATAGTAATATGAGAAGAGGAAAATAATGCCACAGCTGTGGTGCCAGAACTATGGACCCAATGTTCCTGATGTTCAACAAACAGATCTTTGCTGGTAGTGGACCAGAAAGCCAGTTTCTTGTGCTCTGGGTAGGTCATAGGTCATTGTAGTTGTGTGTCTTCAAGTCCCTTCTGACTTATGGAGACCCTAAGGCAAACCTATCACAGAGTTTTGTGGGGTTGAGAGTATGTAATGTGCCCAAGGTCACCCAGTGGGTTTCCATGGTCAAACGGGAATCAAACTCTGGTCTCCAGGGCTGTAGTCCAGTACTCAAACCACTACACTATGCTATCCCTTTGGTTCAAATAAGTTAGTGGAAACCATGCAGCCCTCCAGATGTTGTGGCATAGCAGCTCCTACATGCCCTAGCTAAGATGGCCAATGGTAAGGAATGTTAGAAGCTGTAATCCAAGAACAATTTCATCTAGAGGACTGCATGTTATCCACCCCTGAGATAGGTGTGGGTAATCTTGAAGAAAACCTTGTGCCAGGACATTTTGGACTTTCAAGATTAAAATCACATTAAGGATGTAGGAGATACATAACTTGATCCAACTGTTTAGACATCCCCACACAGAAAACGTAGCAGTAACTCAGCCTAGATGCCATCTTTGGGATGGGGGATACATGGGCTGGGGGAAAGCCACTTGGGAATATGCTTCAGCATTTCCAAATGAGAGCCATTTCAGCCTGCAGCCTTAGATTCACATCTTCCTTTGGTTTGGCTCCGAAGCACTGCCTTGCTTCAGTTTGTTTTCTAGAAAACTGGAAAATCTCCTCCTCACTTGCCATAATGAACAAATCAGTGGAGCTTTGTCATAACTGGATGAAACATACAGGCAAGTGACCTGTTTAGGGGGGATGATGTCTGCCAGATTTCTGGCAAATAAGCTTAGGGGAAGATATGCAAGGCATAGGTGGTCTAAGATGGTGGGTAGCCAAAAGACAGAACCAACTGGCTCGATGCCTTTGAAAATACCACCATGTTTCAGGAAAACTTTTCAATACTACAAGACTGGCAGTCTTGGGGTTAACAATGTCCCCCAGAAGCTGCTTGACCACAGTGAATCTTGTCAATGGCATCACATTTCTTCAGTTTATCCCTGAGTGCAGATTGAGGAGCTTTCAAGTCCCAACTCTGTATTGGACCTTGGACCTCAATATATCCAAATATTTGTTCTTAGCCAAAACTATCTGGAATTAAGAGGTCATCACACACTCGTAACACTTTGCCCCAAATGGCAGCTTGGATACAGGGTAATATTTGTTCAAATCAGCCCAATTTGGGGTAGTTTTTTCCCCAAAGACTAGTTAAGGCCTCCATCAGTGCCATGGATGCCCCACCCTTTCTCAGCTGAGATGCAGGTCTTGTCTGACACCCAAATACCCAGGCTAGATCTGCCAGATTTTATTAGCTAAAAAGCATATGAGCCAAGAGAACATGTTATTGACCTACTCCTCCCAAATCTTCCAGTACTTCACAGACAAAAACTGTCACAAATTTAGCCAGTGTGTGGTCAAGATGGCAATGCCTTTGCCTGGGCCTACTGGAAAGGACAAGATTCTGCCACCTGCTCTCTTCTCTCCCTTGCTGAGTTAATTGAGAGCAAACTACTTTTGCATTTTGAACTTTTATAGCAACTGAAGTAAGCCGAGGACAGAAGAGGAAATGGGAGGAGGAAGGAGAAACGGTTACATTTTTAAAGCAGCTGAAAAAGTGGGACAATAGAGAGTATGCCTTAGAAATAGTCCGTCCACACGCTCAGATCCCAGACAAAACTTGGAAAAGTGGCTTTCCCCTCAGTAAGACTGTGAAATTTTCATAGCTGCAGTGGAAAAAGGAGCTTTTCCAGTTTCTGGACATGCACAAGGTAAAGGGTATCTGCGACAACCTGAACAGGCAGAACATTAGCTATATCCGTCTCACAGTATGCTATAAGTGCAGCATCTAAGCTCGACCAGATATGAACAGGGCTTTTTTCCCCTTTTCATTTCTGCAAAATGTGTCACAGATGGGTCACAGGAGATCACCAACTGTTCGTTCTGGCCAGACTTAAAGGTCTCTCAACATTGAGAAAAGTTGAAATAGCCAATGCTGTGACAGAAAATTACGATTTTCTTGTTCATAGGCTCTAATACAAGTTCTCATGAGTCTTGAATCATTTACAATCTATGGCCATTTCCACACTAGCCTGTTATAGCGTGATGATTCCACTTTCACATCCTCTGGACCTGGGGTTTGCAGTTTCGGGAAGGGCCAGCCAGCCCCTCCCGAAACTGCAAACCCCAGGATTCCAGAGGATGTTGAAAGTGGAATCATCACGCTATAACAGGCTAGTGCAGAAACAGCCTAGGTATGGACCCAAACATTTCAATGCCACACAGCTTACTACAAGGAATAGTCACATGTAGCCACTTTGGAACAAAATGTACAGCTTTATCAGCCTTATCTCAGAACAAACCATCATTCCAGGAGGGAAAGGGAGAGACTGAGCACTTTCCCACTAAGGGAAAATCTAAACTACTGGGTGGCTCATTAGTTTAGAAAAGCAAGATGTTACATAGGTTTTCATGATGAACAGTATGATCCTGTACATGCTTACTCAGAAATAAATTCCACAATGTTCAATGGAGCTTACTCCCTAGTATAGAATAGTGAAGAATGAGCACAATATTAGCATGCTATTTCCAAACACCATTATTAATATTAGCATGTTTAGAACAGCTGCAGCTCCATGCAAAATCACATGCTTCACATGCAAACATCCCATGGTTGCAACCCCTGGTGTCTCCAGGTAAAACTGGGAAAGACCTTTGAACCCTTGGAGAGCCACTGGCCATCAGTGATACTCAGCTGGATGAAATAAGAGTCTTTCTGATTCATTATAAGGTAATGTCCTATGTATTAATCTTTTGAAGACTACAAGCAACTCAGGGGACAAATTTTCATTTGCATCATGTGGCAAGGCTGTTTTTGCCTCCATGGAGGAGTAAGAGGAATACTTTAAATGCATATGATCCCTTCAAAACACATCTTCATCTGCCATCAGAAGCAGTATGCTTCCTGCCAAAGACTATGGCCATTTCCACACTACACTGTTATAGTGCTATTATTCCACTTTCAACCTCCTATGGAATCCTGAGGTTTGCAGTTTAGGGAGGGGCATTTAGAATTCTCAGCCAGAAAGCATTTTGGCCTCAGTAAACTACAAACCTCAGAATTCCACACGAAGTTGAATAATAGTGCTATAACGGTGTAGTGTGGAAATGGCCTATATAGAAAACATTGTTGTCTGCCAGCAAGTTGGCTTTGATTTGTGGTAACCCTATGAATGAGACACTCCATAAGATCCTGTTAATAACGGCTCTCTCAGGTCTTGCAAACACAAAGCCATGGCTTCCTTTATTAAGTCAATCCACCTGTATTGAAGTCTTCCTCTTTCCTTAGTACCTTCAGCTTTCCCCAGCACTATGCTCTTTTCCAATGAGACATGTTTACTTTGAAAACCCTATGAAGAGATAATCCAAAATATGTCAAAACCAAAGCAAAAATAATTCTGCCATGCAATTGCAACTGTTCAAGAAAATCAGTCACAGACTGGTACCCACCCAGCTTCTGGTACAGCCCATTCACACTACACAGTTATAGAGCTATTACATCACTTTACTGCATTAGTTCCCTCCTGTGGAACCCTGGGATTTGTAGGTTGCTGAAGCACTGGAGGGCTGTAGCTAAGAATTCTAAATGCTCTTCCCTGAACTGCAAATCCCAGGATTTCATGGGATGTTGCCATGGTAGTTAAAATGGAATGTAGCACTATACAGTAGGACCCACATATCCGTGGATTCATTATCTGCTGACTCAGTTATCCACAGTTGGCTCTCCGCAGTTATCCACCACTGCTGTGATTGTGAGAGAGAAGCAAAGAGCACTGTATCACTCTCATCGCTGCCTCCTACCCTCATACTGGGCCCAACTGCGGTGCCGGCGGGTGGGAGAGAAGTGAGGAGTGCGGGATCACACTCATCACCACCTCCTGTCCCTCACCTGGTGCCCGATCACAGTGGCAATGGGCAGGAGAGGAGCAAAGGGCACGATCCTACAGCAGTGGCTCCTGCGGTAGCTCCTCACCACCTCAATCAGCCGGGGGCAGGTGGGGACAGGGTGTTTGCTCCTATCCATGAATTTCAGTATCCGGGGGGGGGGCTGGAACCAATCTCCCATGGATACGGGGGTCCTACTGTAATTGTGTAGTGTGAATGGGTTGGTGGTCTACATCTAACCTGATGAGTCTAGCCTTGTTGGTTCCTTGTCTTCAGCTACTCTAAGCTAAACTGGCAGACAGAGGTAGCTGCTTCCTGCCAAGTAGAATTCAGGATCAAGTAGAAGGAAAACTGATTCCAGAATTTATTTGGAGTGACCTTTCTCTGACAATCTGTCTGGCTTGGACACTTGACTCCTCTCTGTCAAAAGCTCAAAGAGAAGCAAGAAGACGAACAGTTGCTGTTTTTGCTGACAAGATGTCAGAACAGATGGTTCTAAAACGAAGGCTAAGTGGTGATACACAAGCTACCAATTACAACTGTGTTTCTACAGTGTGTTTAATGTAGTTAATTCATGGCAGAAGGGCATCCTTATCCCACAATGGATTTTGTTTTGTGATTTCTTTGCCCATCAGTTTTAAGTTGTTAGTTCTCACTAAATTCTAACTGGAAACAGTGTAGCAATGTCTATTAATGTGGATTATCCACTATTATTGCAGTCTCTTCCATATGCAAGATCTGGACAATTGCCACCGCCGCCACCACCACCCAACTGCATGCCCATCCCCAAAAGCTGTATTTCTGTGTTCTAGAAACTGAAATCTCCCAATAAAACTTTACTGGCACTATTTCCCCAGTCTTGTTTCATTTATGTAATCTAGCAACAGAAGATATGTATTTCCACACTGGACTGTTATAATGCTATTATTCCACTTTCAACACCCTAAGGATCCTGAGGTTTGCAATTTTGAGAGGTGCCTCAAAGGACACTCCCTAAACTGCAAACCCCAGGATTCCATAGGATGTTGAAAGTAGAATAATAGCACTATAACAGCCTAGTGTGGAAATGGTAGAGCTACTACAAAGGATTACAAAAAAAATTCTACGGAGGATAGATCTATCAAGGATTATTCAGCAAAGTGGCACCTTCATGTTCAGAGCAGACTTTAGAAAAGTTACTGTTGTCCTATAGCTCCCAGAACTTCACACCCAACACAGTCATAGTGGTTAGAGGTTTCTGGCAGTTGTGGTCCCCCTCAAAAGTTAACTTTCTCAAGATCTGGTTCATAAGCAATGTCTCATTCGATACTAGAGGCTGGAAGGTTATTCTTCCCAATCCAGTATGCTTCAGATGTGTTGGACAACAGTTCTTGCCATCTGCACCTAGCATGTCCTTTGGCCAGTAGCCAAACATATCTGGAAGAGAAAGGGTGGGAGGAGAGGGAGAGAGAGAGAGAGAATTGCCTATGATTTTAGATCCTCCTCCTCCTTCTTCTAATTGCCCTACATACAGAGTAATTAATTCCAGCAGTGCTCTTCCAACTTCATGCTTTTTAAAGCCTCTGAGTTTAGCTCCCCTGTAATAGTGGCACTTAATAATTATGCTAGCTGTCCCCAAACTACTTTCCGCAGTATCTTGTGTGGCACACCACGCAACACATGGGTTCTCCAGGTACAAATTGCTAAACAATTACCGATGAGAGAAAGGTCATAATAATAGGTTGCAGCAACCTTTGCTGTCTGCCTTTACTCCAGAAACGTTTATAAAAGAACCATTTCATCCCATTGTTATAATGATGAGGAGGAAATAGTTTAAGGTAGTTAAAGACAAGCAAACAAAAGGCAGGAGTACAGCGCTCTATAACAGCTACTTTCACTTCCTGCCTACTCCATTACGTCTGGCATTATGGGAAAAATAACATGATTGGAATGACCCAAAGGGTATAAGGGTGGGCCAGGTTTACCTTTTGGAAAGCAGAGCGAACACTGTTGGCTAAACCTTTTTGAAAGCTGAAAGCTGTGCTTTTTAACAAAAAATGCTATGCTGTCATTGGGAAAGTACATTACCTAGAAACACTATTTCTCCTCTGGCTTTCTTTTATCTCCCTAAAACTTCTCCATTTATTATTACTTTTTTAAAGGGAAGAAAGGAACAAAAATGACCAAGATGTGATCCTTTTTCTCTTCTTGAAACAAGAAAAAAAATGCCAGTTGCATGCTAACCTCAAACTCTTTGTTTGAGCCCCAAAAGAATAACATTCTGTTCTAAAGCCTTGCTCCAAAGGGACCCTGTTAAATAGCCGTATATTTTGCATATCTTGTCAAGCAGCTGAATACCTATTTTGGACTATATATTCAGGGGTAGCCACGTTGGCCATGCAGAAAAATAGAACAAAATCCAAAATCCACAAAAGAGCAAAACCTTAGTTGGCCAACCAAAATGTACTAAAGACATCATGCAAGCTTTCGAAGTTTCACTGGCTTCTTCATCAGACAGAGAAGACAAAAAATCACAGAGGAGAAGAAAAGTGAGAAAGTCAGAGTCACAGGCCTACATTTTGTCTCAGGTGTTGCTCAGATGGTCCAGAGGAATCTCAGTGCAGAGATTCTCAGAATCTCCCCCATCTTGGCCATGTGGGGGCAAGGGACAAAGGGCAATGAAAGTCAGGTACAGAGTCAGCATGGTGTAGTGGTTGGAACATTGGCCTATGACCCTGGAGACCAGAGGTTGATTCAATGCTCTGCCATGGAAACCCACTGGGTGACCTTGGGTGTATCACACACTCTCAGCCCCAGAAAACCGCATGATAGGTTTGCTTCGTCTTAGAGTCACCATAAGTTCAGAAATTATCTGAAGGCATACAACAACAACAACAACAGCAACAACAATAATAAAAATTTAACTCCATTATTAACATTTGGACAATGTAATTTGAGTTTAAACCAGGTGCAAGGGCCAAGGCGACAGAATGATTAGGGAATTCTGACTTGGATTGAGAAAATACGGGTTAAATTTTTTACAATAACTTGCTCCACAAAGCCCCTTTACATTGAAGCTGTCACTTTCCCACAGCATGACCTGCTCCATAGGATTGTTGTGAGTAAATAGCAATAACAGTTACCTTTCTATACCACTTATCAGTGCTAAGCACTCCCCAGGTGGTTTACAATGTTTTTAGCTAATTGCCCCCAACAAGCTGGGTACTCATTTTACCAACCTATGGAAGGATGGAAGGCTGAGTAAACCTGGAGCCCTGTAGGATCGAACTCACAATGTTGGGGCTGCAGTACTAGCATTTAACCACTGAGCCACTAGGTCCAAATCCAAGTATTCAATTTCAGTCTCTTTGTAAGAAAAGTGAAGTAACAAATATCATAAACAAACATTATTACCTTACTGCCAGGGCTATCAGTTTGATTAACAGAACCTTTGGCCATCCACAAGACAGAGCGTTTTGACTTTCTGACATCAAGGGGATCGTTCTCACATGTAACTGCAATCACTTCAGATGATATCGCTATTCTCTGTTACAATTCCAACCTGAATAGGAGAGAAATGTATTGGAAAAATCTACATTTATGAGGAGATCAACGAGGCAGGTTTCTGCCAGGTTGTTAACCTCTTCCCCCCAGGGCTATTTTAGGCCCAGCTGAGGCCTTTTTGATACTTCTTGGTTTTTCAAAGGTCTCTCCTGGGTGTAAAATAGTCCCAGAGAGGACAAATGTGGTGAAATTGTCCCCATCCCCCCTCAGGGGGCTTTGGGGGACAAAAAAGAATTGGGGGAAAAAGATTGAACTTTTGGAAATTCTGTGGGAATCACACCTCACCCACCTTGATGTATCCAAAACAACACCATACATAGAAGGAAAGGGGAAATATTAGCAAACTGGGAGGAGTGGCAATTTTTGCAAGTACAAAAAATGGAGGCTGCACAGAGCATTTTCACTGGCCACATAATGTTGGATGATGGGAGGAGGAAATGGTATAAAGCATAAAATGCAAGCTGGAGAGGGTACAGAGTGGATTGGATAGAATATTGAACAGGAGCAAAACTCCACACTACAACTAAGGCCATTTCCGCACGGGGTATGTGAAACGGTGCAGTCCGTCCTCCAGGGAGGACATCTGCCCCTGGGAGGGGACTGGGTCCAGACTACTTAATGTAGATCCGCACCTCAGCCCACTCCGGAACAACCCCAAGTGGTCATCCAGCATGCTTTTGAAAGACTGGAAAAATCAGGTCTTTCAAAAGCACGGAGCGCGTCACTGCGAACCTGCTCCCTTGTGCAGATTTGCAGGCTTGCACCAATGTGAGCCTGATATCTGCCAGGGGGGGCTTTTGGCTGGCGAGCTTCAGTGGTTGCTCGAGACCCTCGACCAACCGGAAGCTGCCATTTTCGACGCCGGAGCAGTGCAGAACGACAAGCACGCACTGCTTCGGAGCAGCCTGGACTGGACCGGGGAGCCAGAAGATCCGGTCAGTAGCAGGGCAGGGCAATTCCCTCGCCCCATGTGGAAATGGCCATAGTGACAGGGCTCAGTTCTACACTGGGGAAGGCTTTGCCTGCATTCCATCTCTATCACAGGCCACTTCCACACTACACTGTTATAGTGCTATTATTCCACTTTCAGTATCCTATGGAACCCTGGAGTTTGCAGTTTAGGGAGGGGTCTTTAGAATTCTCAGTCAAAGGTCTCTTTGGCCTGAATAAACTACAAAGCCCAGAATTCCACTGGATGTTGAAAGTAGAATAATAGTGCTATAACAATGTAGTGCGAAAATGGCCCCAGGCATGCATGGTGAGAACATGGGAAAGAGCCTTCTTGACCTCTGCTCTCCTCTCTTTCCATCAGTAGTCTAAGACCTTTTTATTTAGGCAAGTCATTGGTTCTTAACGTATTATAAGAGAAGGAGCTTCCAATGGGGTGTGTTGTGCTTGTATCTTTTTATTTTAAATGCATTTTAAATGGTTTCTGTTTTTAAACAGAATTGTGGTTTGTTTGTTTGTTTGTTTTAACTTTTGTGCTTTTTTTAAAAACGTACTTCATTTTAACTTATAAACCACCTTGAGTGCTGTGCTGGGAGAAAGGTGGGTTATAAATTAAATAGAATAATTTTCTCAAGGCAGATATACTGGTTCCAATCCAGAGAACCATGAACAGCACACTGATGCTTGCATGATTATTACCTAGATACAGAACATATCAGTGACCTCTGTGGAAGGGAGAAACTGTCTACGTTTTTACAGGCAGCAACATCACCACTCCAAGAGACAGTGTTGTATAGTGGTTCGAGCACTGGGCTACAACCCTGGAGAGCAGGGTTTGATTTCCAGCTTGGTCATGGAAACCCACTGGACAACCTCAGATATATCACATAGGCCATTTCTTCACTAGACTGTTATAGTGCTATTATTCTCAGTATTCAATATACTCAATATTATATCCAATCCACTCTGTGCCCTCTCCAACCCACATTTTATGCTTTATACCATTGCCCCCTCCCATCATCTAACATACAGTGCTATTATTATATACCAGACAGAGGCTGGATGGCCATCTCTTGGGAATGCTTTGATGGGTGTTCCTGCATAGCAGGGGGTTGGACTCGATGGCCCCGGGGTCTCTTCCAACTCTATGATTCTATGAGTCTCTGATTCTATTCCACTTTCAACATCCTATGGAATCCTGGGATTTGCAGTTTAGGGAGGGTCCTTTGAGGCCCCTCCCTAAACTGCAAGTCCCAGGATTTCATAGGATGTTGAAAGTGGAATAATAGCACTATAACTGTCTAATGTGGAAATGGCCATACTCTCAGCCCTAAAAAAATTCCATGATAGTGTTGTCATAAGTTGAATATGACTTGAAGACACACAAAATAATAACCACCTCTCCATCCACTAAAAGCCTCTGCCATAAACTACCTCTAGTAGTTCTACTTTGGAAAAAGAGCCACGTAGAAGAAAGAATTCACTGACAAATAGGCAACTCAAATGCACCAATGCTAATATTTTAAATATTTTTCTTCTATAAATTGACTTTCACCAGTATAGAATATTTTTTAAATGTCTCACTAGTAGAACAGGTATAATGACTGCTTTCTACACAAGCAAGTTCTGTACATCCCCAGCAGAGAGAAGAAGGAAATGAAAGAAAGAGAGGGAAGATGAGGGAGCCTGGAGAAAGCTCAATTGTTTTTAGTCTTTCTTGCTTGTACTTCTCTATCCCAAGCAATACTAGAGAGACAAGCATAAATGTGCTAACTGAGCATGCCCAAGCTCCAAATCTTTTCAAAATAAAGAGCAAGTCCCTCCCAGCGGAACACAAAGAAAGGGATTATGCGGGTCATTAGAAACTGGAGGTGTTTGGAGATTCTCCATGGCAATACTTCTGCTAAAAGCACCTGCGAGATTAAGGCCCAGTCTAGACAAATAGGTTATCATAGTGTAGAACTGTTTCTTATTGCCACTAATTTGAACTGCAGGTTGAGAATGATCATATGAGGGAATGTGTCTCCCCTCTGAATATAGAAATCTCGCATGTTAAGAAAATGCCTTTCTCTCTGCTGTCTTCTTTGTGCATTGACTACTTTATTTATTTATTCATTCATTCATTTAATTATTCATTTAATTATAGAAATGTATCGAAATACATGCTATTTGTAAGTTGTTCGCCACCTCGATCCATATGGAGAGGTGGGATACAAATTAATAATAATAATAATAATAATAATAATAATAATAATAATAATAATAATACGCTATATATTAGCTTTATTGAATGCTTCTCCTACCCCTAGACACCCCCTCCACCATTTTATATTCACAACAATCTGTATTTGTTTCTGTTCTATTTATATACCACCTGTCTTCAGATATGAGATCCTAGATGGCTCACAGAGCTAAAGCAAGATATGTTAAACACCTGATTAAAATACAATTTAAAATCATCACATTACAGTAATTATTTTTTTAAAAAAAACACATATAAAATAAAAATCATCATATGAAAAATGTTAATTTTTTAAAAGAAATATAAAAACATTTTAAAAACATAAGGGCAAAAACAGAGCACCCATACCCCATAAAAAGTCTACTTGCCATTAAAGCCACTTTGAATACAAAGGTCTTTGGCTCTCAGTGAAAGGGGACCACAGAGGGGGAGCATCCTAGCATCCTATAGAAGGGAGTTCCTCAGAGTGGGAGCAGTCACCGAGAAGATCCAGTTCATCAAATGGGCCTGTGATGGTGGCAGAATCAAGATAAAGCTCCCCTGAAGATCTTAATGCACCAGCATGCCTGTATAGGAAGATACAGTTTTTCAGATAGATTGGATCTAAGCCGTATAAAGTTTTATAAGTCATGACTGATACATTGAATTGTTCCAGGAAATGAGCTGGTAGACAGTGAAGCTCTTCAAAAAAAGGGAGCTATATGCTATATGCCACAGTCAGTGTCCATTTTGGAGCAAACAGTTTCCAAGGGCAGCCTCACACAGAGTGTGTTACATTAGTTCAAATGGAAGTAAATCACACACATACCCCACCTCTCAAAAATGACAGTCCTGCTGTTACCATACCCTACCACCTCTCCTACAAGATAGGCAATTTTCATAAATCGGATTTGTTAACGGCTGGAGAACATGATCAAAGTCATGCTGACCTGAGACATGTTCAGGGTCATAAGTCCAGGTAGGATTATACAGAAAATCTGATGTTGATGGGTTTGTGCTGATCTCTTCACCATTCCAGGCTCTTTGTACTTTTGAATACAATGGAAGACAAACTTCCCAGATTGGCGAGCAATCAGAAAGCATGCTTCAATCTTACCCTATGGAGATCTTTCTTACACACTTACGTGACCAAACATTAAGAGATTGTCAAGAATGCCATCTAAGTTTTGTCACTCTACAGTTAAATCGGCCAGTCCATTCTAGACCCCTTTGTTAGTCCTGTGGGAAAGCCATTAAAGCTTTGTCAACACACCCTTCTGGGTATGAAATAGGGTATAAAAATCATAGCTTTGACCCCAGCCAATTGTAGTACTTAAAAGGTAGTACATCCAGACTGCTGTTCCTCCATGCTATCCACAGACACTCTCTGAGCCCCTCTGCTGTGACCTCTTCAGGACTGGTAGATATCACCCTTTCCACCCAATCTCTCTCTCTATCCAACCTTTCTTGCCTCACTTTCTGATAGCCTTGTATGGTTCTTAAGAATGTCTGGCTTCTTGGATGTTTGTCAATCCACATAAAAGACTTCAGCTGGAGTCCTCTCTACAGTTAGCACTGGTATACACAGGTGAAAAGATCCTGCCATTACCCTCCTCTCACAGACTTCCTTTGAGCTATGATTCCCCTAAATTTTAAGGAGACACTAGCATTTTGGTGGACCCCAATGTCCCCTGTCTCTTAGGGTAACACTGCTTTATCCTATGAATGCCTTTCAAGGGCCATTTCCGCACTATACTATTATAGTGCTATTGTTCCACTTTCAACATCTTATGGAATCCTGGACCACTTCCGCATGAGACTGTTATAGTGCTTTGATTCCACTTTCAGCATCCTATGGAATCCTGGGGTTTGCAGTTTCGGGAGGGGCATTTAGGATTCTCAGCCAGAGAATGCTTTGGCCTCAATAAACTACAAACCCCAGAATTCCACAGGATGTTGAAAGTGGAATAATAGCACTGTAAAAGTGCAGTGCAGAAATGACCAAGTTCAGAGGCATTTTGCCTTGAAATTTCCAAATCAAAATTGTGGCAGCCTCAAATCTCCTCTTTTCTACTGTCTACCATTTAGCTCACACAATCTTACAACTTGCTTGTTAAAAAGATGCAAATTTTGCCCTATGATTTATCCATTTCCAGTCCAGTGATATGCTATGCTATGAAGCAGGGCAAAAAAGTGGAGGTAATTAATTAAAAATAATTAGTCACTTATACATAATTTCCCTAACAACTGAGGCATTGGTAAGTTACATTACAACTTCAGCTTATAGACAGATATTTTCACTTGGAGGTTTATAACTGTAATGCCTGTACTTATTCTGACAGATATAGGGTAGTGGATTCACTATGTCCATTTCCACACTACACTGTTATAGTGCTATAATTCCACTTTCAACATCCTATGGAATACTGGGGTTTGCAGTTTAGGGAGGGGCCCTTAGAATTTTCAGCCAGAGAGCAATTTGGCCTCAGTAAACTACAAACCCCAGAATTCCACAGGATGTCAAAAGTGAAATAATAGCACTATAACAGTGTAGTGGGAAATGACCTAAATGAAAGAGAAAGATCACACGGATCTAGTGTGCCTGATGCTTGCTCTCTGTAGTAAAACACTGAGACAACACTGAGGAAAACAAGGGGAGAATGTATTTGCACTACAGGCAATGTCTTATGGCACTTTGGTATTTTAAAAAATAAATGGTAACTAAAAATAACTATTTTAGTTACATCTGAGAAACAGGAAATAAAGTGTTACTTCTGAGAAATAGGGCAGAACAGGAAAGGAAAGGAAAGGAAAATTCAGTCTTTTAAAAATTAAGTTGTTCTTTTTCAAACGTAATTTTCCAAGCTCTGCTGAACCCTGTGAATAAACACCCTGAATAAAGCTTGGCTGCTAACCACAAAAATCCTCATTTGAATTGAAAATTATGGGAGTCTGACACTCATAGAAAAAGGGTCTTAACACTATGCAGAATCTGACCTCAAAAAATAAATCTTGCATTTCTCTCATACACACATTTTCTTTTATTCAACTGCACGCCAGTTTCCACTGAAAAAGAGTTCCACTGAGATGGAAAGCTCTCCCCTCTGGGAAAATGTTAGGAAAATCCATTGAATTTGCAAAGACTTCCACAGGGAAAATGAAAATGGTAGTACGCTTATTCGTTCCTAGAATTTATTTTCCAGGGCTAACATAAAAGAAACATATAAAACACCAGTATGTGTATCTATGTGTACACACATATGCAAACACAGAGTGGGTTTTCCTCTTTCTAAATTTTATTTGATTATAACAACCATTTGACAACATGAAATCCAAGAACAAGTAAAATGCAAAAAGGAATACTAAACAACTTAAGATCTAACTCAAAAGTGGACTGGTACAGTAATGCATAATCTGAAATATATTTTCTATGTGTTAAATTATTGATTATTAAATAATTAAAATGGATTGATCCAGAGTTTATTTGATTCTCTGGAGGACTACATGGGGTTATTTCAGGCACTGGCCATTTCCGCACAGGGTACTTTAAATGGTGCAGTCCGTCCTCCAGGGGGGACGTCTGCACCTGGGAGCGGACTGGGTCCGGACTACTTAATGTAAATCCGCACCTGAGCCTGCTCCAGAATGACCCCAAGTGGTCGTCCAGCGTGCTTTTGAAAGATCGGAAAAATCAGGTCTTTCAAAAGCACAGAGCCTGCTCCCTTGTGCGAACCTGCTCCCTTGTGCAGATTTGCAGGCTCACACCAATGCGAGCCTGCGATCTGCTGGGGGCGGGCTTTAGACTGGTGAGCTTCAGTGACCAACCGGAAGCCACCATTTTTGACGCCAGATGTTGGGGGCTCCGGCCTCGCCGGCCCCTCCGGAGCCTCGGAGGCCGCCGCAGAAGTGGCTCCCGAGGCAGAAGACGTCCTGGTCTCCTCGCGAGTCACGGAGGAGGCCTCCGGCGCCAGGAATGGCTGCTCGGACGCCGACAAGGCCACCGTCACCGCGGAGGAGGCCGCGGACCCTCCCGTCGCGAGGAACGGCCGCCCCGGTGCCGTCGGAACCGCCGCCGCCGAGGATGAGGCCGCGTGGGCCTCTGCCACCGAGGAAAGCTGCCCGGACCTCGCCAGAACCGCCGCCGCCGAGGAACTCACCCAGGAGGCCGCCGCCGCCAAAGGAGACGCCAATGAGGCCGTCGCCGCAGAGGGGAGCCGCCCAGACACCGCTGAGGACGACGACGAGGTCGCCATCGCCGGGGGAGGCCGATCGGGCGTTCTCCCGGGGTGGGCGGGGCCCAGGCTCCACTCTGGGACACCACCCACCCGCGGGCCCAATCCTGAGGAGACTGTCGGCCTCCCTCCCACGTTCCTGCAGCAGCGGCAAGCCAAGGAGGCTGCCCGCTGCTCCCGTCGGCTGCTGGAGCGTCGGCTGCAGGCTGAGGGCTCTCAGCTGGCCGATGGCTCTCAGCTGTAAGTCCGGCTGAGGGCTCCCAGCTGCGCAGCAGCTCCCGGATTGGCCGGAGCTGGCCCCGAAGGCCTACTTACGGCCAGAAGGAAGCAGAGTTCAGCACGGAGCAACAACCGTTGGTCCTCCGTGTGTTGTCTGTCCGTGCCGTGTCCACAGCCTGCCGTGTTCCTGTCCAGAAGTCCTGCCAAGCCAGCTGACTACCAGTTATCCGGGTGAGGAAACCCTTTTCTTTTGTTACTTCGTTTGCCTGCTGCAAAGACACTCTTTGTTTGTTGGACTGCTGGCTGTGGCTTCTGAGTCGAGTCCCGGCTCGAGCCTGACCCTAGCCTGCCTGGCCCCAGCCTGCCGCTGACACCGGAGCACTGCAGGCGATGAGCACACACTGCTCCAGAGCAGCTGGACTGGACCGATGAGCCAGAAGATCCGGTAAGTAGCGACACAGGGCAATTCGCTCACCCCATGTGGAAATGGCCTTTGTGTATCTAATAAACAAATCATACTGAAGCAAATGTATCTCTTTCTGTTGTCCTTTTGAAGAGTTATGCCTTGTGGGAGACTTGAAAGTTAGAGGAATTGTTTCAAAAATATACAGAAATCTTATAGAAATGTCATGTGACATAAATTCAAGGCTTATTTTTTTTAATTATTTATTTGTATCTCGCCTCTCCATATGGATCGAGATGGCGAACAACTTACAAATAGCATGTATTTCTATACATTTCTATATAGAGCTTAAGCTCTGGTGGAAAGGCATGTTAAGTATTAAAATTACTAAGACACAGTGGTCGGGGTTATGGAATTTACCACTTTTTAAGAGTATATCTTCAATGGTTAGAGAGTGTTTTTATAAACTGTTACATACATGGCATCATGCACATATGAAGGTTTCTAGAATGATAGTCTCTACATCTCTCTGGTGCTGGCATGAATGCAGAAGTAAAAGAATTCTGTTGCATATGTGGTAATATTGTGGAAAAAAATCTTTTTTTGTACTGTAGTTTTTGACAGATATCACTGTGAGATTCTTTTCCTCTTTTCTATCCTTCTGGGACCCAACGCGATGCAAGAACAAGAACCTAATTTCAGTCCTCTTCATAGCTACATATTTGGAAACTGCCAAACACTGGAAATTATTTACAGAGATAACCTTCCATTCTTGGATAAACAGAGCGTGGTCTATTGCGCTAGTGGAAAAACTGAGTAATATATATTGCACTACATCTACTTTAATTAGGACAAGCAACCAGATTAGAACTATTGTCTCTGAAATCATTCTCAAACTGTTTCCCTGAGTTCAGGGAATAGGCCCTTCTGGAACATCACATATTGGGAGGAATGTGTGTAAATATGCTGGGGAACCATTCCCCTGGGCACTCTGGGACCCCTTCACACTAGACAATTATAGCAGTATGATTGCACTTTAACTACCATGGATGCTTCCTGTGGGATCCTGAGGTAAGTAGCTTGAGGAGGCACTAGATCTCTCTGATTTAAAATTCAAAATGTTGTTGTTCTTGTTGTTAGGTGCCTTCAAGTTATTTCTGACTTATGGTGAACGTATCATGGAGTTTTCTGGGGGCTGAGAGTGTGTGACACACCCAAGGTCACCCAAGGTCACCCAGTGAGTTTCCATGGCCGAGTGGGGACATAGTCCAGTGCTCAGATCACTGCACCATTGCTGGTTCGTTAAGAGAATTCTAAATAACTCTCCCCAAAAACTGCAAATCCTACATTTCCATAGGATGGAACCGTTGTAGTTTCTGGCCTCTGTACTGCTAGAAAACAGGCTCTCCCCTGTCTGTTGGAGCTGGCCCAGAAACTAGCACCCATACCAAAACGAACAGTAGCACCCAATGGGTTCCTCTGGATTACACAGTCTAGGAAGCAGGCTGCTTTTGTTAAGGTTCTCAAGGGAGCAGCAGATAACAACAGATCAGTTTTTTGGGTAATGTCATTTTACCGAGGAAGTAAACACAATTGGGATTTAATAGTTATGTGTGAAAGTTGCCCCAGAAAAAGGAGGGAGAGGAGAGGGATGAGAAGGGATGCATCTGTCAGCAAAGTTATATGTGACTGGTTTCTGAAGAAAGGCAAGGCAGGGAGAATTACAGTGGAGCTTGACAAGCTGGCAAGGGGAAGAAAAGGGAGTGTGAAAGAAAACATTATACTCTTCCTTCCTTACGCTGTGTCCAAACAGAGGGAAAGTGCACTCAGATCCTTACCATGAGAGTAAATCCAGAAAGAAGGGAAATTTAAGAGACTTTTCTTGGACACTGATTAGATAGAGTTCATTCAGAGTGCAGAAAAAGACTGCTCAAAGGCCATTTCCGCATGAGACTGTTACAGCACTATTATTTCACTTTCGACATCCTATGGAATCCTGGAGTTTGCAGTCTCAGGAGGGGCCAGCCGACCCTCCTGAAACTGCAAGCCCCAGGATTCCATAGGATGTCGAAAGTGAAATAATAGTGCTGTAACAGTCTCGTGCAGAAATCGCTAAAGTATGGAATCCATGATCAGCAGGGTGGTTTATCCCAACAAGAATACTGCAGTTCAGCAGTTCAGAGGTGCAAAAGCATCAGCCATGCATTGAGGAGTTACAAAGGCTAAACAGCCACAGTGTGCAACAGTCAAGCTGCTTCTGAACAGAGCTTAGAAAAGTAATTCTTCTGGACTACAGCTCTCAGGATCTCCCAGGATCTCCCAAAATAATACCATCTGTGTAACTCCATAAGATCTCTCCAAGAATCACACTAAATTCTTGGGATCCAAGACTGCTATTAAAAAGACTTTCAAGAGGGTGGTAGCTACATGATTGGGAAAGGAAGGCATTGCCCCCCCCCCATAAGAATTTTCTCCCTCCAAAAATTTTTCCTTCAGTCTCCAAATTTTTAGTTATATTAAAATGTCAGTTGAGCATTTAGAAACAGAGTGTAGGGATCCAAAGAAAAGAGATATAAAACGTTACCAAGATAATGCAAATACAGGAAATATAACTGCTCTAGAATCATAGAGTTGGAAGAGATCCCAAGGGCCATCCAGACCAAGCCCTTGCCATGCAGGAATACATAAAGCACTCCCAACAGATGGCCATCCAGCCTCTGTTTAAAAACCTCCAAAGAAGGAGACTCCAACACACTTTGAGGCAGCATATCCCACTGTCAAACTACTCTTGCCATCAGGAAGTTCTTCCTAATTTTTAAGTGGAATCACTTTTCCTGTAGTTTGAAGCCATTGTTCCCTGTCCTAGTCTCTGGAGCAGCAGAAAACAAGCTTGCTCCATCTTCCATCTCTTCAAATATTTAAACATGGTTATCCTGTCACCCCTTAAACATCTCTTCTCTAAGCTTACCAAACCCAGCTCTCTAAGCTGTTCCTTATAGGTCATGGTTTCCAGGCCTTTTGCTAGAGTTAGGAGCACAGGATCCTTACAAAGTGGGAAAACCACAACTATCAAAATGTGTATGTGTGTGGCTCTGTCTGTGGGAAGGGGGCTGAGGCATGGTGGAGAAAGCAGGCAACCAGGGTCCAAACCAAGTCAGAGGAAGGAAAGGGAAAGAGGGTGGGTCCACATGGCAGCCCCCTCTTTGCCCGTCTCCTTCCTTGGGCATGTTGGAGGAGGGCATCAGGAGAAGATTTCTGGTGCTGAGAAATTGGGCTGTCAGCCATTGTTAGGTGGCCAGGGAGAGGCTGGTGGAGAAGGAAGAGGACCAGATATGGGTTTTCAAGGGCTGTGTGGCCTGACAGGAGCTGCTGAAAAGGAAGGTTATCTAAAAAAAGAAGCGCTTGAGGTGGGGAGGGCAGGGGTTGGAGAAATAGCCAAATCTGTGAAAGTCAAACTTGCAAATGTGGAGGACCAACTGTAGTTGCATATTCCTGCATGGCAGATGGACCAGATGGTCTTTGTGTTCCTTTCCAACTGTCAAGGTTCTCTGTTTTGAACTATTGTATTATTGTAGACATTGGTACTGTATGTTGCCTGACAAAAGTCTTTATATGCCACTGAAAATATTTTCCAAATTTTCCATGTAAGAGAATATGCAGAGAATATTCACTATCAAGATTCACATAAGAAAATCCAAAGGGGACTTTTCCTTTAAAGGAGATTTCCCTTCTTTGATTGAGAAGCCCAAGAGATCTTTGTTCCAGTGTTCTACGCTAGGAAAGTTTATCCTCCTTGCCTTGTTCAAGTATGAAATGCTGAGCTAATGACCTATTCTTCACATAATCACTTCTGAAGCCTTTAAGGATGCACTCAGCTGAATTCTTCAGACTCCCAACATGCCAGTTTGGTTATGTAGACTGCCCCAACAGGTCAGTTGTGTAGGGACAGGGGCGGGGGAAGCGATTTGTCCTGGGCGGCAATGTTTCTAGGGTGTCCCAGCCCATAACCACACCCCATGCACCGTGGCCACGCCCTCATGTACCATGGCCATGCCCCCATGCATCACGGCCATGCCTCCACACACCATGGCCACATCCCTTGCGCTGTAGCCCCATTCCCTCCTACCCCCTCCGCACACTCCAAGCTCCGCCACTGCGACAGGTAAAATCCTAAGCGCACCTATGTCTGACATAACTTATTTCTAATCTTGGAATATTAAGTTCAGAAAATAATTCTATAATATTACGTATTTGAAACTGAGAGGCTAACTCATCACTATCAATACTAATATCTCAAATTGAATTAGGCCATTTCTGCCCTACTCTGTTATAGTGCTATTATTCCACTTTCAACATCCTTTGGAACTCGGGGGTTTGTAATTGACTGAGGTCAAAGAGCTCTCTGAGGATTCTGAATGCTGCTCCCTGAAATGCAAATCGCAGGATTCCATAGGATGTTGAAAGTGGAATAATAGCACTATAACTGTAGTGTGGAAATGGCCTTACTTTGGTTAGCTTTGGTTAACTTGTCTTTTTTTTTTTTTTTGACAAATATGTAAGTGTTACTCCACTGGAAAAACCCTAGCCCGGGGTCTACAATTTTGATATTGAAACATGATTCCGTGTGCCTGAGAGGTCACCCAAACGAGCACGTAGGCAGGCACAGTTGAACAACTGAACACCAGGTCAGACCAGTAAAATCCCTAGTCACGTAGCCCCAGGAGACCTCAAGGTATGTAAACCCCCAATAAACAAAGGTCCTTAGCCCCAAGACGGCAACTTGAGGGGATTAGAGGGTTTGCCCCAAGTGGAGCAAATATCCTATCAGGCAAGGACCATTTACACGAAGTCACACCACAAACAAACACAGCCAAAGATCCTGAGACGTTGGCAACGCCTTGCAATCCCATCACGCAAAGGACATTACCATTGTGGAGCTTCGTTATCGCTCCAATACTCATTGTTCTCCCCAGGAAAGGATTAGTCATCCAGGTACTTTTCCCCCTACAAATAGTCCCAGTTTCGAGCGGTTCTTCGGATCTCTCCTGGTCTTCCCAGCAGACCGTTGCTCCATCCATTGAGTAATCCCCTCAGCCCTCCTCGTGCTGAATCTCATCTCTCCACAGTCTTCCCGGACCACAGACTTCAGGACGAGGTGCAGTATTACCTCCAGCTACACCCCTTCAATACTCCCCTGTCCAATTTCCTCTCTTTTACTTCTTAATAGGTCTTGAGTGAGTGGTTGCATGAGTGCGTTGGTGCATGAGGCTTGTATTCAATAAAATCATTTACTGGACATTTCCGTTTGGTTTTTGACTTGGCCTGACCCCGTAAAAACTGGGTAAAAGACCCCGCTAGGTTACCCTGCCTCTTGCATTGCTATAGCTCGTGCTCTGGCTAGTTTCCGTTCCCCATCATGTGGAGCACATTGAAGTGTCCCCCAAAGGACCCCAGAAATCAGTGTAACATAAGAGTATATATAGTTAGATTGAGCACTCCATTAGATTTACAAAAAGGCAAAGAGATTGTTAGTCTCCAGAGGTAGTTTTTGCTACTGGATCCTTCAAAGGGGTTCTTTTTGTCCTTTTAGAGTTGGTAGGGATGAGGAAAGCAACAGAGGGGGAAGCCAAAAGAAAAAGAAAAAGAAGAGGGGTGAGCAAATCTTTTCATTTAATTATCCAAGCACATAATGCCATATAAGCAAAATATGATTTAAAAAGGAATTAATTGCAGCTTACCTTAAATAATATTATACAAGATTGGCATACCATGCAATAATATATAATGGAAAACATTACAATATATAATCACTAGAGGTGAAGAAATTACTAAAGAGAATTACAATCTTGTTACCCTGATCTCTGGGAGGGACACCTAAATAACCAAACAACACCACAACACTTTGGGGAAAATTAGCTGGAGCACTCACTAAAGCTAGCAAGAGGCAGGGTAACTCAGCAAGATCTTGCAACCCAGCGTCTACGGGGTCAGGTCAGCCAAGCAGCCAGATGGTTTAAAGAAACAAAAACGAAGTTTTATTAAATACAGACAAATATTAAAGACACCACAGGCACACAGATAACTAAGAGGATCAGAGATTGATTTGAAGTAGGGATTTTCAGAGGGAAATGGGTGATACGACACCTGTCTCGTAATCCTGGACCTTGGGAGTGACGTTGGAGTGCAAGGAAGAAGCTCAGCATGGTTCGCTGAGGGGAGCTCACCAAACAAAGCAGCAGCAAGGCGGTCTGGAACTCGGGAGCAATCCAAGGAAGGTCTCAGAATCAAGAGTTTTTATAGGGTGAATTGTGACTGCAGGCCATACTTTACTCAGTGAGAACAATGCGATTTAGGAGCGGGACAAAGCTTTGGAAAGGTCAGAATTTAGCATGATTGAGTTACAGCCAAATTAACAATAGTGTAGCCAGTATGTAAATGTGGAGCGCTTAGTACATCTTGGTCAGGCTACCTGCTTGGGGCAGGGAGCTTTTGTTAGTATTGTGCATATGTAATGAGGTGTTTGCTGGAGAGGTCCCTGAAGCAACGAACCGGCTCTGTCCGGCCTGCCTGGGTGGAGAATGGGATGTCCAGCAATTATCGGCCGTGTCTGTTTACGTGCTTGTCCAGAGGCCTCACAAACATGTGGAGCGGGGTGGCGGAGGAAAGCCAAATGGTTTGATATCAAAGCGATATTAAGCGCTATCTCCGGGTACGCCTAGACCGCAGTAACAATGTGCCCACCTCTCAAAAAGATGCCAAGCATTTTTCTTCCATATAAACACATGAGGAGGCACATGCCTTTCTAGCCTAAAAATCCTGCTATTCTGAAAATGCCTAATTGCTTAAGGGCCTTGGTCTCCAACCAAATCGTTCACCCCATCCCACTCCAGGACTGATTTTTTCCCCTCTTTTGCCATTCTTTGATTGTTGTTATTTTGCTGTTCCAATTTGCACTCCAGAAAGTTCTCTTTCTCTTTCTATCCTTCCTAAAAAGAAGATCACCTGATACATTCAGTCCTAATCCTCCTCTTCCTGAACCATTTTGCCTTCCTGTTTTACTGGATCTGATGGAGGAGAGCCACCCGCCATAACAAACTCTATTATGAGCTATTTCATGAAAGTATATTTTCAGTTCCAGCATTAACTGGGGAATCTAGGAAGCTGGAGGACATTACTAGGACATTCTAATTAAATAGTAACTTAACGAGTTAATAAAATAGTTAATGCCAAGCTGTGCTTCTTTCCAAGTAAAACACTGTAAGGCTCAGACTGTCAATTCCATTGATTTCAACGGAAGTTACATCTAATCAAGAATTTGTATGACCTTAGTTTTTCTCAATGTTGGGCTTTAAGTAGACATCATATCCTAGAATCCATATATATATATGTGTTTTCTCTAATCACTCAGCCTTAATCAAAGTAGCTGGCATTCAGGTCTGCTGCAATCAAATTCAAATTACATGTACTGCTACTAAAAAGCTAGAGATAGGAAAAATAGAGAGATAGTCAAAAATGTTTAAAAAAAAGCATAGCTGCTTTCTTCTGTTTTTTAAAAAATAATTTCAGTAAGTTTGCATGTAGATTTTACTCACTCCCTCCAAAAGCCCAGAGTTATTATATACAGGGCCGGAGCATTTATTGAAAGACATCAGGGTGCCCATTTATAATATTGAAAATAACAGTGGTTGTATCATATTAACATGAAACCACAAATGCTATAATTAGTGCTCTGAAGCAATAAGACCATAATCTACTTGATAATACTGCACTTAATAATGTCCCACATGACTGATATCAGTTTGGTTGCTTTTAAAGAAGCTTAATTTTTCTGGGCATTAAAAAAAATAAATAGCTTCTATTTTCCAGATTTTATTTTTCTTCTTCTTCATCTTTCTAAAATGGACCTATTATATATCCATTACATTTTAATCCTGCACTTCCTTCAAGGTTTTTGTGATGGTACACATAGGCCATTTCCGCACTAGACTGTTATAGCGTTATTATTCCACTTTCAACATCCTAAGGAATCCTGGGGTTTGCAATTTAGGGAGGGGCTTTTGAGAGCCCCTCCCTAAATTGCAAACCCCAGGATTCCATAGGATGTTGACAGTGGAATGATACGCTATAACAGTCTAATGCGGAAATGGCCATAGTTTTTGGAACAGTCATATGAAGTAGATTAGCCTAAAAGACAATAAATCACCCAGTTAAGTTTTATACCCACCATAGCACTATTTTTCTGCATTGGTGGGACTGAGTCCTCCTGTGAGATAAGAGGTTATGCTGATGGCAGTAGTGCTACTCGTGAGGTATCCCATATCAGACATGCTTTTGCTGGGGAGCCAGATTAAATGTGCCAAATAACTGCTGGATAGTAGCAGTAATGGGGGGTGACACTGGCAGAAGCTCTCTCAGAGACAACAGCAGTGGCACCATAGCTAACACTTGTTAGTGCTGGACAGAAGGAGGCACAGTAAAGCCCCTTTGAATATGTTGTACCATGAAAACCCTATGATGAGACAATCCAAAATCAAGCAAGAGCATAGTGCCAGAAGATGAGATTCCCAGGTTGGTCGGTGCTCAAAAAGGTACTAGGGTATGGCAGAGGATAACTGCAAGAAGGTTTGGAAACCAAAGAGTCCCCCAAGCTTGGGAAAGTTTCATTTAGGGATAATATTTTGAAAAGTGGTGATACTGATGGGGGTTCTTGGAGATGTAGTCTGGAAAAGGAACTTTTACAGGCTCTGATATTGCTTATTCAACAAGCCCAAACTCCACCACTACACCATTTGCTCTGACAGTATATTCCCTATTCACACATGAAACTGTTTTAGAGCTGAACTCAGAGTCAGTGTGGAGTAGCTGTTTGAGCACTGGACTATAGCTCTGGAGATTAGTACCATTTCCACACTAGACTTTATAGTGCTATTATTCCACTTTCAACATCCTATGGAATCCTGGAGTTTGCTGTTTAGGGAGACGCCTCAAAGGAAACCCCAGGATTCTATAGGATGTTGAAACTGGAATAATAGCACTATAACAGTCTAGTGCGGAAATGGCCTCAGGTTCGAATCCTCACCCAGCCAATTGAAACCTACTGGGTGACCTTGGGCAAATCACAGCCTCTCAGTCACAGAGGAAGGAAAAGGCAAACATTTCCTGAACAAATCTTGCCAAGAAACCCTGTGATAGATTCACCATAGGGTCACCATAAATCAGAAACAATTTGAAGACACACAACAGCAACCACAGCAGCAACAACAACAACAGACCTGAAATGAAATGTGCAACACTGACACATTGAGGGAAATTTTCAAAACTGAACACACCAGCTTTGCATAAGCACTGCTTTTCCCATAATATGTACATGTCAAGGAAGTTGAGCCTAGCATCAGTGTATATAGCCAAACTTTTCACAGTTCATCAAAGTGCTTTTTGTTCCCCTTGTAGATGAAAGATTGAAAGGTCGCTAAAGATGTCCAAAAGGGTAAGCTACATTTGTCTGCCGAAGCAAAAAGCATCTTCAACCTGGGAAAAGATTAGAGGCTGCAGAGTTATTAAGCTCTTAGGCAGGAGGTGTTACCCTGTAAGTTGGGGGTCCCAAGAGGGGTGCCCAAATAACCAAATAAAAGCACAAGATGGGGAATTAAGCTCGAGCACTCTCTTAAGATAACGACAGGCAGGGTAACTGTAGCTAGGATCTTTTACCCTATGTCTACGGCTTCAGGTCAGAGAGTAGGCAAACCAGTTTAAAAGTAACAAAAAATAACAGTTTTATTGTAAGACAAATAACAAATAAGACAACGCATACGCTAGCTAACTGGGAAATAGAAATGGAGAGATTTGGGGGAGTGGGTAATACGACACCTGGTCTCGTAGTCCTGGAGAGAAGCAGGGGTTCCAAGAAGGGAGGCAGACTCAGTTGTGGAGAACCGAGGGGAAAACTTCACTGGACAGAGCGGCAGCAAGGCTGGAGGGAAGTCCAGGGTGATCCAAGGAAGTGCCGAAAATGGGGACTTTTTATAGGGTGGATCGTGCCTACAGGCCGTGCCATGCTTGGTGAGAACAAAGGGAATTTGTAGCTGGACAAAGGAGATGGAAAAAGTCAAGTTTGCATGATGAGCTTAACTCTGGATGACAATAGTATGGCCAGTATGTAAATGACTCGGCATAAAGGAATGGCTCGGCTCAGAGCCGTGCGTCTATTGTACAAGGATCACACTGAGCAATGCCTGTTTGCAATGAGGTGTTCCTTGAAGCAACGAAGAGGCTTGAGTTGCCTGCCTCAATGGAGTCTGGAATGTAAAACCATTAACGGCCGCGCCAAATACGTGCTTGTCCGGAGGACACTTGCAAACACGTGGACCAGGGTGGCAGAGAAAGCTCAAGTGGAGACCAAATTGTTTGATATCAAAATGATATCTAGTGCTCTCACCAGACATAACATAACTGGAGTAACCGAGGGAAGTGTCTGGCAGGCAGCATCATTGGCAAAAAGGTAGAAGAGCTGAAGCCATGCTTGTTCCTTTCCCAGCAACGTTGCAAACATCTTGGTCAACAACCACATACAAGTATGAAGGAGGTCATATCAAGGGTGCTGTTACCTTCCCCTGGAAAAAGGTTTAGAAGATTTCCTGCTCAGAAACCAAATGTACCATGTGAGTCTTCAAAGAGAATGGTTGTGATCTTCTTTGGCAAGTTCCCTTCTGAGATGGGTCCCTGTATGTGCTGTTTTGTCCACGAGAAAGACAGAACTTGCAACGACAGAACAGACAGAACTTCTCCACACTACCTGTAGAAGAGTATCAAAAAGAATGAATTACATGTAACAGGTTGCATTTTAACAGGTCTCTTCCAAGCCATGCCATATATATAGCAATACTAGAGTTTCAAAATGGAAGTGGTCTTCCAAAATTTGAGATTTTTTGGAAGCCATTTATTGTTTATATTAATCAAAGTAAAATTGAATTAAATCTCCTTTGACTCAACAGAGTTTTTGGGGAAATGAATTTTTAAGATGATAATATGTAAACAACATATAATTATTTGGAAGACAATCTATATTTATAGTGATTGACAGGGATAAGATATATGACTCCATGTTTTGGGGAAGGGAGGTTGGGAGGGAGGAATAGAAAGGGATTTTTTTTAAAAAAAAATTATAATATCTCTTTAGGGAGAAGAAATTATTTTATGTTTCAGAATTGTAATTGTTATTAAATAATTTTTTTAAAAAGAGAAAATGGAAGTGGTCCTCTCAGATGTTTTGTTAAAAGGGAGAGGCTAAGGAATTAAACTTTCAGCATTTGCTATGACACATACCTCTCTCTCTCTCTCTCTAATCACCTCAAAATCAAAACCAAGGGATTGGGCTAAGCTCTGTTCCAAACATCCAAATGATGGATTAACAGGTAAAATGAGAAAGGCCTGGTCCATGAGCAGGGAGCATGTGGAAACAGGCGGTTGCATTCCCAGGGCTTTGAATGGCTGAGGTTTTATCACTTCCTTTGACTGTATAATTTCATATTGCCAAACTTGTAGTGTGTGGAGGGGGGGGCAGACAGAATTAACTGCCAATACAAAGCATTCATTTTTAAGCAAATCACATTTTAACTTCCAGAGCTCACAGCAGACTCTAATCTCATATGAAGCTGCCACTTAAAGCTCCACGCCAAAAGAAAAAATAAAATTTCGCTCTCGCTCCATTTTGCATTCTGCAGCTCTACAAGTATTTAGTTAGTTAGTTAGCCTAGCAATTGCCCTGTTGGAGGGCATTTTTTTAAAAAGTTGTTGATCAGCACTGGTCAGATTATAGACAGTGGGATTTTGGAATTGGTTCTGCGCTAGTTACTTTCGTTTGCTCCTTGGTCAGCGTTCATAAGCCTCATTTGGCTTATGGAAGAAAACAAACCTGCAAATGTCAGATGCTGATTAGTAAAAATTAGGTAAGGAAACAATATTTGGAAAATGGCTAAAAACAGGTTTCCAAAGTGTTGGGAAACCATGCTGAGGAGAATCTTGAACTAATGAAACTTTACAATTTGGGAATTATTCTGTGTGAATTTTGCACATGGATTATTTGTGGAGGAAACAGTGTTTTCTATTTCTGTGCAGAAATTATTGTTTCCTGTGTGAACAATGCTGTTTTCAGTGCAGAATTAAGTGCAAATTTTGCACAAATGAGTCCCTTCCTACAGCATTTTTTGTGCAGAAAACAGAAATACTACTTCTATATGGAAATATATTTACTTTTATGAAATATTAATAGTATTGTAAATATACTGCAAGAGCATTGTTAAATATTAACAGTATTATTAACAATATTAACTGGTATTATTAAAAATAGCAGTAGATATTAATAGAATAATTAGTATTTTCTGCACAAAATACACATGCAAAATTTGCACAGAAGAAATCCTGAACTGCAGATAGTCTTTGAAAACAGCACAGTTTATAAAGTCTTTCTCTCAGCAGGCACAAAATTGCTAAAATTGCACATTGCTTCGTTCAAGAACAAAATTAGCAAAAAATTACAACTGGGATCCTATTGTGGAGTTAGGAATGTGTAATCATAGTAGTTACACAGTAGCTCATGCCTAGTTGCACAGTAGCTCTCGCTCCGATCCCTGCAATCCCTACTTACTGGGAAGCAGCCACTAAAATCCATGTATGTCTGTTTCTTTGTCATCCAGGAACCAGCTGAGTGACATTCGTACCCACTCCTATGCACTATCTCTGGGACTATGGGCAGAAGAAGGACCTCTGTTGCAATTTTCCCTTGTGTTGGAGATTGCTCACATCAGGGGGTAGATTGAACCGTCAGTTACCTCCTGATCAGCAAGAGAACAGACCCCCATCTGCATCAGCTACTACTCAGTAAATGGGGACTGGGGGACTTTCACTGTCCCTGTGTGTTCTCTAAACCAGGGATTGTGAATGTGAAATAGTCACGAGTGCCTAACTCTAAGTGATGCACTTGTGGGTGTCCAACAGGATACTGGCTGACATCCATGGCTAAAACTAATACTGGTATTATTCAGGAAATGAATTACAGTTTTCTGTTGGATCACTGATAAGTGTAAAGCCCTTCTATAAGCAGGGGTAGTGTCATTTTAAGTCTAGGCATTGTGGACCAAAGAAGGAAAAAAATTATCCAAAGAAAAAAGGGACAATTTCCATAAACATTGTACATGCTTTGAGGCTCTTGTACTTTGGACATATCATGAGATGACATGATTCATCGGAAAAGACAATCTTGCTTGGTAAAGAGGAAGGCAGTAGGAAAAAAGGGAAACCGCACTACAAGTAGATTGATTCAGTCAAAGAAGTCACAGCCCTGAGTTTTCAAGACCTAAGCAGGGCTGAAGATAAGAAGGTGACCTGGAAGTTTTCAGAGGGTTTTCATAAGCTGAAATCAACTTGGCAACAAATAAAAAAAAATTATGTATAGATGCAAATTTGGTGATACTAAAATTTAACAGATTTACAATTCATTTCAATCTAATAAGAAGGAACCATGTACTGACCACGTGCTAACTGTTTATAGTCACTATAAAGTTTATATATAGTTTATAGTTTAAGGCCCCTGCTCTCCCTTCATATGCTTCATTATCTTCTATCTAGACTTGAACTAGGGAGAACTTCAAATAGAGAACTGTCCTTTGTCATGTAAAATATATGTTTTAATTACTCTCTTGATGCTCAGCTTAATTGCAAATGGTCAGAGTTTGGTAAGAACGAATCACAAGTAGCACAGTTACCTTGTTCTTATTGTTGTGTGATGTGTCAAGTCATTTCCAACTAATGTATGTTGCACCCAAGGTTACCCAGTGGGTTTCCATGGCTAAGCAGGGAAGTGAATCCTTGTCTCCAGGGTCATGGTCTAACACATGGTCAACACCATGCTGGATGGATTACTTTCCCATAAACTAGTGCACAATGACGACTTAGGCCATTTCCCCACTAGACTGTTATAGCACTATCATTCCACTTTCAACATCCTATGGAATCCTGGGGTTTTCAGTTTAGGGAGGGGCTGGTCGGCTTTCCATAGGATGTTGAAAGTGGAATGATAGCACTATAACAGTCTAGTGCAGAAATGGCCACAGTGAGGAAGTAGCCTAATGGGTGAGAATGGAGTTAGTTTCTACTATAACAAGAAATATTTTCACATTCATTTTTGCATTTACATTTTAAGCATTTGGAAAAGCACTATAGCATGGATCTTTTTTCAAGTTTTATTCCATTCTTTTGAAAACCTAAAGTTCTCCCAACAGCAATGAAAACTAACAAAACAGTGATAAACAGTATTACTATATCAATTAAACAGGCTTTAAATCTGAACTTCAAAGGACCAATCTAAGGGCTAAACCCTATCTTGTAAAGAGGGTCAGCACTTTGGATAGATCCTTGGAGGTTCAGATTAAACCTTGAGCAGATTCACCAACCCACTGACACAGAAACCCTAAGCCACCACAAGTAATACAATGGCTCATATGTGGTCTTGTCCAACTCTTATGATTCTAAGATTTTCTGAGATCGTAATATAGCCTCATAATCTTAGATAAAGAAAAACAGATAGCCCAGTAAAACAAATAACACACTAACATTATGAGTTTTCAACATTTATTCATCCATAACTGTTTCAACAGTCAATATCCATATGAGAAAAAGTATGTGAACCTTTAGATTCAGTATCTGCTGAATCTGAGAAGAAATTACTTCAGTTAAGCATTTCCTATAACTGTTGGTCAGTCACTCACATAGACTTTGAAGATGTTTGGCCCATTCCTCCTTGCAAAGCTGCTTCAGCTCAGTGAGCTGTGAGGGCTTCCATGGATGAGTAAGTTGCTTCAGTTCCTGTCCTAACATCTCAAAGGGTAATAGATCCAGTCACTGACTAGCCCACTTTAAAACAAAGAAACTCCACCATAGCTGTTCTTTGATAGACTGGCTTGCATGTTTAGGATCATTGCTATAACCCACTGACAAGTAAGCTTCAGGTTTTGGACAGATGACCTGACATTCTTCTTGAAAATCTTCTGAAACATTGCAGAATTCATGCTTGTGTCAATAATGGCAAGCTGTCCAGGGGCCTTTTCACTTTATTCCACTTTAACTATCTATGGAATCCTGAGATTTGCAGTTTAGGAGAGGGAATTCCCAGCCAGGGAGGTATAGTGCCACGCCAATCTACAAATCCTAGGATTTCACTGGATGCAGCCATGGCAGCGAATGTAGAATCATAGTGCTAGCATTGTATAGTGTGAAAAGAATCTCAGGTTCTGAGGCAGCAAAGCAGGGCCAAGCAATCAGATTCCTACCTCCATGCATGAAATTATAATGAAGTTCTTTTGTTCAAACTCAGTTTGTTGCCTAAAGAGGTATCCAACATCTTGTTACACAAATGGTTCCTGGCATGGGTGCATCTCCACCTCCTTCCACTACATGACTGGAACAGTCAGTAGAACAGCTGTGACAGTACTAGCTACCAGTTATCACAGCAAGCATCTGGTGGAGCTTGAGAGAAATAAATCACCAGGAACAGTCTGCATACCAACACAGCTGCTTCAGTCTACAAAGACAGCATCTACTTGAGTTCTGACTAAACTCTGTCAACAAGTGGAAAACAAAAGAATGGTCCACAGATTGGAAATACTTATAAACATTCCCATCTCTAAGAAAGAGGACACTGGTGATTGCAGTAACCACAGGACACAGATGAATAGATTCAGTCAAAGCCCTGATCAATCAGAGTCACCGCAGCCCTGAGTCTGCAGGACCTTGTTACCCTGAAAACTGGGGGTCCCACGAGGGGCACCCGACTTTGCCAATTGAAAATACCAAGATGGGGAAATTAGACTCAGAGTACTGGTTTGACATGCGAGAGGCAGGGTAACTTAGCGAGACCTTGTAACCCAACGTCTACGGCTTCCGGGCAATGAGCAGGCCAGGTTACAATGATAACAACTTTATTAAACAAAAGCACAGTAAATCAAACACATGCACGCTAACTAACTAAAGGAATGAGGAAGAGAGACTTGGGGAACAGCGGGTGATACGACACCTGATCGTGATGTCCTGCAGAATCTGGAGCGATGAATGACGGGCCTCAGTGCTGGGTGCTGAGGGGAACTCTTGAATCAACCGGCAGCAAGTCGGGATAGCAGTTCAAGAGGAACCAAAGAGGTCCCAAAATGGTGACTTTTTATAGGGTGAAACATGCCTGGCGGCTATGGCAAACCAAGTAGGGAACAAAAGAGTTTTGGCACTAGACAAAAAGATCTGGTGAGGTCACTGTCAGCATGACCGGATTAGTGTTGAAAGACAAAAGAGTGGCCAGTGAGCTGATGGCCTTCTCCAATGGGATGGTTTGGTGGGAAACCACGCCGCTATTGTAGAGTATGGGTATAGGTGTCCCCTGAAGCTACGTGAGGCTTGGGAAATGCTGGCTTGAATGAGGAATGGAATTTGAACAATTAGTCAGCCGCAGCCAGTACATGCTTGTTTCAGAAACCAACCCAAACACGTGCAGCGGGGCCGCCGAGCGTGGTCTAGCCAGGGCCGAATTAAGCGATATCAAAGCAATATCGGGGAGTCCCTTCCTGGGTCCCATAGCCATCATAACAACCTGAGCAGGACTGTTGATGATAAGACGACTTAGAGGTCTCCCATTCACACGATCCACATAAGTCAAAGTCAACTTGATGGCAGTTAACAAGTACCGGTACTGAACAGGATCTCGGCCATTGATCTGAGTGGGTCTAGTTTGCAATCAAGTAAGTGTATCTTCAGTAAACACTTTTGTAATTTATATAATGGGAGGCAGGAATGATTCATACAGATGCTTTTGCTGGTCCTCATTAATTTCATATGGATAATTCACCCAGTGGTATAGAAGAATGTTTTAATGAGGCAGAGGTTTCAGTTTTACTCAAGCCAAGGATCAAACTTCATAAAATAAAGCCCCAAGTTCTAAAATATACTTTACAAGTCACAACATTGACACACTAAATATGTAAACATTAACAAACCCTTCTTTTATCTACTAAAGAAACAACTTGTTAAGCTTCTACCCACTCCCAGGTAAACATTTGTGTGTGTATGTGTGTCTAGATATATACATTCATTTATGTGATTAATTTATGTATTAATGCAAGCTGAAAGACTGATAAGCATGAATGCATCTCTTTATGTACAGGCCAGCAGAAATCGCTGCTTAACTTAGTAACTCAGTGCTAATATGGAAGGCTGAGGCCTGGTGCAGGCTGGGAGGACAATTAAAATTTTATGCTCATTTAATCTTGTAGCCTTTTGGAGCAAAGGATGACAATTGTGCCCAATTTTCCCAATAGGAATCTTTATGTAACCTTGATGTAACCTTGATGAATCCAGCAACTAGATTGTTGTTCATACAAGCACACATACACACGCTCCATTGTGCTCGCTCTTATGGACATTTTAAATCCTCACATTTTGTGAGGTTTAAAAAAAAAAACCTACACCATATGCATTTTAAAGGATCTGTTTAGTCAGCCTTCTTTCTTTAACCCTGCACATAGTTTGTTTCATTTTCCCATTGCTTTCAAAAACTTGCCTCGATGGATGGTTTTGCCAAAGAGATAAATCCTCAAGAAAACTTTCATACACCTAACCGTTGACCTGCAGGCTGTTAACGTTTTGCTCTGGTACACAGCAGAATTGATTCTTTTTTAACAAGTGGATTCCCCACCCCACCCTCTTTGGTATTTTCATTCCCTCTTTTCCTACACAAGAGCTGCACTCTGTTTCCTGGTCATTTCCTTTAACAGAGGGTTCATTTAAGAGATCTGTATTGTGTTATTATCTATCTGTGGTGCTGTGGTTTTAGCGCAAAGGCAGTTTATCTTATTAAAGTTACTGTCTTTGAGAGAGATTCATTTAAGTGTGACCTGGCGTATTATTCTGGGAGCCTTTTGCGTGCTGTATTGGACATTTGAGAGTTGTTAGAAGTCTCTAGTGTATTTAAGCAAGGGCACTTTCTGAAGCTATATTGATAATTTTCATTCAGTTTAAAGGGCCCTTCTGTGCCTTCAGAATTGCTTGGAGGCTCTCTGGTCTTCTGAGGACTACAAATATTTGAACAACAGAGTTCTCAGATGCAGAAGCAGACACACACACTCATATATGTGCAAGCACATGTGCACACTCATATGTGTGCCTGCACACATGCACACAGAGAGGGGAAAGGGAATGATGAGGGGGAGAAGGAGAGGTTAATTATTGTTTGGAGAAGGTGGGAAGCCAAGTTGCTGAGAAATTGTTCAGTTTTCTAAGACCTGTAAGTCTTCAAGCTACAAATCAGAGTTCCTTGTAGTTGTTGCTGCTGTTCCTAAGGTCCTTGGAAAGGAAAAACACGTTACCAGAGAGTTGGCAGTCTTTCTAGGTGATGGTGGCATTCATCAAGATTCAGTGCACAAGTCAATATCCAGAGTTTGAAAAACTTTTCTTTTTGGACTACAGCTCTCAAATTCCCTATCCACCATCATCAGTTTTCTAAAAAAATGATAAAATTAGGCATGGCATAGGAAAATTGGGTAGAGAGACATTTCTCTCACACACAAGGTTAAAACTGAGAGTGTATTCAGTAAACTTTAATGCTGGGAGATTTTAGGGAAGTATTTCTCCACATCTCTAACTGCAGTTCTATTTTCACATTCACGAGATTGACATTCACAAATTTGATTATTTGTGAGCACACATGCCTCCCCCCTATTCTCCTCTTCCCATTCCCTTGGATTTTGTCCCAGTGCAAAGAACTCACACCAAGGCAAAACAGAAGGGAAATGGAGGGGGAAAGCTCACACAAACCTTCCTTTCTGCCCTTCAGAGCTCCTTCCTTCCCTTTCTCATGTAAAATAGAAGGAAAAGTGGGGTGGGAGGAGCTTGCACAAGCCTTCCTTTCCTCCCTCCAGAGCTCTCCCTGCCATTCCTATGCATTTTGCCCCCAGCAAATGGCATGCTGAGATAGCTGAAAGACATGCTGTAATGCAATGTTCAGCATCTGAAGAGAGTTCTGGAGTTCTGTGTCCTCTTTCTCCACATCATTTTATACATAAATGTTTCCCATATTCATCCTTTTTTTAAAAAAGGTTGTCTTTTTAAAGCATATGTCTTAAATTATTTCAATATAGTTATAACTTCTTTTTATTTTAATGCTGACTTTCTGCATGTTTTTAATTCTGTTATAATCAGTTAAATTTGGAAGCCACCTTGAGCCCCAATGTTGGCGGAGAAGGAGAGATATAGAGACAGCAATAATGATCATGATAATGTTTTTTTAAATCCATTTTCTGCATCTACTTTTAATGAATCACCAGTACTATACTGTTATAACACTATAACATTTGTAGTTACTTTTTATGGTGGAGGTTGCCTTTTGTAATTATTTTTATATGGTGTTAGATTCTCTTAATAGCAGAAGAGGAAAATCACGTGGATCAGATGCTGATGTTGAGATGATGGCAAGGTGAAGGGAGAAAGGTGTGTTTTGTCCTACAGGGTTTCCATGGCCAAGCGGGTCTCTCAGGTCTTCCAGGTCACAGTCCAATGCTCAAGCCACTACAACACAGTGGCAGTGCCTTTCCATAAAAACATAACACTTGATACACTTGATTGATAAGAATAGTACTAAAAAGAAGCTGGGACATCGGAGATATCAGCGTGCCTGAAAGAATTCCAAGGTTTTCTGAAGTAGAAAAGCACAATAATTTGGGGGAGTTCCTAAGAGGCTTTAAATCCCCTAGATGACCCAGTGGAGAGGTTGTGTGTTCATTGGCCACAAAATACGGAACATTTGGTGGACAGACGGGAAAACCTGAGGGCACAACTGGTTAGCTGAAACACTGAACTGGGTGTTCAACAGTCTGTGCAGCACCACTTAGCTGCCCCAAGTGCCATTGTTCCTGTTGTTAAGTCTTGAAGTCACTTCCAACTTATAGAGACCCTCTGGTGAACCTATAATGGGATTTTCTTGGAGAAATTTGTTGGAGGGGGGCTGTTGTTGCCTTCCTCTAAGTCTGAGAGTGTGTGACTTGCCCAAGACCACCCAGTGGGTTTTCATAGCCAAGCAGGGATTTGAATCCAGATCTCTGAGAGTCCTAGTCCAACAATCAAAGCACTATGCCATGCTGGTTCTCCCATATGCTGCTCGTGCAGATATTCTGTTTTGCTCACTCCTGCCACAACATCCTAGTAATTTATACCATTCACTGTGACATGTAGATGAGGACGAAACCCCAAACCCAGGCTTAAGCCTTTTGTTACAAAAGATATATAAAAAAAGAAGTGACTTAGTTCTTTCCTTTTTTTTTTTAAAGACACTGGATGGATCATGATTTGACCTACATAAAACGCTGTGGTTGGTCCCGGTTGACATGAAAAAGTTAAATGTGTAAAAAGTTTCAACCTACCCTCACCCCCAGCTACTAGCAGTGGGATTCTGGATAATTACTACGGCTTAAGCAAGGAGGCCACACCTTAGATAAATCTCATATTGCTGGTGTTTGCTGCAAACATTTTCCTTTCTGCAAGCCACAGCTTGCCTCTTGCATATAGTTGCGCTCTGTTTCCAATTCATTTTTTTCCTTCAGCTACCTTGCACTCAGTTGAACTAACAAATCAGAATGTGTGTTGACTTAGCTCCATACCTCTTCGATGACTGCCTGAGGCAACCATGCCAGCTATGTGGTAATTAATACCGCGGGGGCTGAGGGCTGCCTTTCTTTCTTTTCCACTTGCTGGACAAAAGATTCTGAAAAAAGAGGATATAACTCATATTAAGAAAAACTTATTAATAGTAAGTTTCACATGCCTATTCGATAGGCAAAGTAGCACTAAGCCTAGAAAACTTCATCCTCCAAACCAAAAGCATCAAGACCTCCTGTAAAAATGGTGGTTTCTGAAGACACTGCAAAGTTGTGCCTTTGGCATCTGTAACTGGTTGATTTCCCGGTAAGGAAGACAGTGGAGACCTTCAGACTTTTTTAAAACTACAGTCAGCCCTCCACATTTGTGGGTTTCACTTTCATGGATTTTATTATTTGTGAGTTTCTCCAACTCCTGCCGCCTTCACCTGAGGTATTTCTTTTCTTGGGGAACCTACCCTCTCGGTGGCTCTGATCAGGCTGCAGAACCCTTTAAAAACCAACCTCTGGTCTTCCTCCTCCTCCACCAGCCACTGCCTGGACAGCTAAAGATGGCTTGTAGCCCACTTTCTCAGCATCACAAACCCTGTCCTAATGCCTCCTTAAATCCAAGGCCATTTCCTCACAAGTCTGTTATAGCGCGATGATTCCAGCTGGCCCCTCCCGAAAATGCAAACCCCAGGATTCCATAGGAGGTTGAAAGTGGAATCATCGCACTATAACAGTCTCGTGCGGAAATGGCCCAAAGGAGATAGGTCAGAGAAAGGAAGTATAGGCCCAACACACTGACCCAATCCCTTTCCCTTACCTGACTTGGACCCTGGGAGTCCATTCTCCCTCCATGCCTTGGCTCCCTTCCGCAGATATGAATGCACACATTTTGATATTTACAATTTTTCCACTTTTGCAGGCATCCTACGCCCTTAACTGTAGTGAATGTAGAGGGCTAACTGTACAGTTCCCAGCTATAGGGCCACATTAAGGTTTTTGTAGGCCCTGGGCACTCTTGTATGCAACTCCACACCTTGCCTTGACGTACTATTAAGGATGCTGCTGTAGGCCCTAAAATCCTGTTTTTCTAAGCACTAACATTTTTGTAGGCCATAGGCATCATGCCTAAAGTGCCCAGCTTCACCCCCCACCCTATAGTGAGATAGGTAGTATTGCTTTTTTAAAACAAAATAGTCATTATATCAAAGTCAGTGGCCCTTTTTGCATGGCATTTCTGATGAGAAAGGGCCCCTTGAGTGTTGCGTGAATGTGAGGAGCGGTCCACACGATGTACTCACATTTGCATGGTGCTCAAGGGCCTGACGTGGACCGCGCACACATTTTTTCATTTTCGGCTCGAAGCTGAAAATGCTGCGCAGTTGTGCATTGCTCCGGGGCCCCGCACACACTTACCTGGTGTGCAGAGCCTCAGAAGTCAGGCCAGTCACACTTCCTGTCCAGTGCAGGCTCGGAAAGGTCCCGGACTGTGTTACCACGGTTCTGACATGCCTGGTGATAGCACTAGATATCGCCTTGATATCAAACTTATTTGGCCTTCACTTGACCTTTCTTTACCATCCTGCTCCATGTGTTTGCAAGGGCCACCGGACAAGCACGTAAACAGGCGTGGCCATTAATGGTTGGACATTCAAATCTCCATTTAGACAGGCAGATTAATGCCTCCCCGTTGCTTCAGGGACCAGTTCTTGCAGACACACTTTGCTTAAGTGCGATTTTACACAAAGACGCTCGGCCGAGAGCCGGCACTTTCTTTATGCTGAGCTATTTGCATACTGGCTATACTATTGTTATCCAACGCTAAGCTAATCATGTAAAACCTGACCTTTTCCAACACTTTTGTCCCGCTCCAAATTTCCTTTGTTCTCACCGAGCATGGCATGGCCTATAGGCACAATCCACCCTATAAAGAGTACCCAATTCTGAACACTCCTCGGAACACTCAGGACTGCTATCCCGCCTTGCTGTCGGTTTGTCCATCGAGTTGCCCCCTCAGCGAACCGCGCTGAGCTTCCTTCCCTGCAACCTCCACTTCTCTCCTGGACTACGAGATAAGGTGTCGTATCACCCATTTTCCCCCAAAAGCTCCCATTTCTATTCTAGTCATGTGCATGTGGTGTCTTATTCATTGTTTGTCCTTTAATAAAGCTATCATTTTTGTTACTTTTAAACTTGTCTGGCTGCTCTTCTGACCTGACGCTGTAGACATAGGGTTAAAGATCCCAGCTAAAGTTACCCTGCCTCTCGTTTAGCTTAAGAGAGTGCTCGAGTTAATTTCCCCATCTTGTGTTTTTGCTTGGTTATTTGGGCATCCTTCCCGGGACCCCCATAATACAGGGTAACAGTTGCACTGTGAAAGGAAGAGGCGGGGCACTCGTGTGACCAGGAAGCACTGTGGAGCCGATGGGACTGGGATGTGAGAGCCTCTCGCTGGAGGCTGCTCGCGCGAGCCCTACACCCCAGCTCCGCAAAAGGGTAAAGTGCGAAAGGGGTCAGTATTGTGTGGTAATATGGTAGCCATCTTTAAATATTTAAAGGTATATCATGGAAAAGAAGGAATGAGTTTCTTTTCTGCTGCTCCAGAGAGTAGGACATGAGCCAACTTGCAGGAAAAGAGATTGCATCTGAACATGAGGAAGAATGTCTTTATGGTGAGAGATGTTCAACAATGGAATAGGTTTAGAGGAGGAGGATGGATTCTCCTTTTGGGAAGTCTTTAAACAGAGGTTGGATGACTACCTTTGGGAAACATGTTAGCTGTGTATTCCTACGTGGCAGGTTATTGGATTTGATTGCAACTCCTTCCAACCTTATGATGCTAGGAGATCTGCATATAAATTAATGCGTGCAAATGTGTACGCTGTTATGCTCTCCTTCTTGGGAAAGAATCAAGGCCTGCCCTTCCTAAAATGGTGGACAAGCAACCCAATATAGGCTGAAAACAGTGGCCAGAGGTGAATATCATATTGTGGGGGAAGGAGATGATCTGGAGCTTTGATTCGGTACTAATTTACCTAGGAGGAAGTCCCATCAAACTTGGTGTGGCTTACTTCTGAATAAACATGAATAGAAATGGGCTATGATTTTTGGAACTGAGCTACTCATAAACCTATCTGGAATATCCAGGACAAAAACTTAAGTCTCCCACAGTTGAAAGAAAGAAAGAAAGAAAGAAAGAAAGAAAGAAAGAAAGAAAGAAAGAAAGAAAGAAAGAAAGAAAGAAAGAAAGAAAGAAACCAAAGCTTAGCTTGCTTTTCCATTTAGCTCACTCATGGTATCTTTGAGAACAAGAATGTCTTCTTGAAAGCAGCACAATATATAGCTAAAGAATCAAAGTACTGAAAAACCTGAAATAAGGCCACTTGAACTCAGCAGTGCTGGCATGAAGCTTTTCTACCAGAAAGCAGGACCACTGCTGAAAAATGCAGCAAGATCCGTTTGTCATCATAGACTTGGCTTTCCCTCACCCCTGAGTTACCTTGAGCTTCAATGTTCACAGGAATAGCTTTTCCAGTTCACGCCTGTTCCATATCCCCTAAGCATCTCATAGATGAAAACCAGGAGATATGGGACTGAACGTAGTCAAAAAGGCAAGGCAACAAGAGGACAAAAGTTATTAATGAGGAAGAACACACAAAAGTTCTATAAGAAACTCTGAAATTTATGTATTGAGTTTATGAAAGCCTGAAAAGCTTAAAATCCCCAACAAGCCAACTGAGACGGACAAGACTCCACCACTTCTCTCTTCTCTTCTGGTGAAATAAGTGCACTACTTTTTCACCTTGAATTCAGTCTGCAGCATTTGAAGTAAGCAAGGGTGAAATGGCAAAGTGGGAGGAGGAGGAAGAAATTGGGACATTATAAAAGAAGGTGAGAAAAGAAGACAGAGGCTTAACTGTAGGTGTTCCTGCCAAACCAAGACAAATAGAGGATGTGCTGTTCCCTACCCACTAGGGTGTGTGTATGATTTGTGTGTGTGATCTTGGTTCCTGACAATTAGCGTAGGGTAATAAAAGAGATACAAAAGAAAAAGAAATACCTGTAACTTCAGTGAGTGTTGAGAAGACATACTGTACAGTCCTCCCTCCACATTTGATGGTTTGACCTTTGCAAATTTGATTATTTGCAAGTCAAACGGGCTAGCCCCTCCTGAAACTTCAAACCTCAGGATTCCAGAGGATGTTGAAAGTGGAATCATTGCGCTATAACAGGCTAGTGCGGAAATGGCCACAGAAATGGGGGCGGAGGCATATAAATGTCTTCCATTTCCCCTCTGGAGTTTGCCCTCCCATTCCCTTGCTTCTGGTCCCTGCACTGAGAACTCGCAGCAAGGCAAAAGGCAAGGGAAAGTGCGGGGGAGGCTCCCATAAGCTTTCCTTCTCCTCTCCAGAGCTCCCCTCTCCCATTACCTTGCATCTGGCCCCAGTGTACAAAAGGCAAGGGAATGAGAGGGGACAGACCTGGAAGGGAATGGGAGGAGGATTGCAGGGGCATGGAGAGTTATTCACAGTTTGGTCACAATCCTCACAAAAGGGGAGTGTCTATACTGTCTATACTCTTCTATAAGTCAACCTCATGTAAAAACCGAAGGCAGGATTGGGAGCCAAAATAATGGATTTTGATATGACCCATGGATAAATCAAGGGTCATTCCAAGGAGAGGGGAAAGGGCCAGTACCACCTTAGGGGGCCAGCTGGCCCTGGCTGCCACTGCCACCAATTTCTCACTCAGGCATTCAAAAGGCCCAGAAGTGTACAATGGTGGAGCGAGTTGAGTGAAGTCAGTGCCTCTTTTAGGTTCTCCTGAGATGGACTAAGCTCTTGCCTTTTGCCACTCTACTCAGAGAAGCGGATGGTTCCATTTTTGATAAGAGTTAAGGTACAATACTTACACTGACCTGTGGATAACTCGACCTAGGTTTTTTGGGTCAATTTTTAGACTAAAATTTCTGGAATTATACATGAGTATATGTTATGATGGCTATGGGACCCAGGAAGGGACTCCCCGATATCATTTGATATCATTTAATTTGGCCCTGGCTAGACCACACTCGGTGGCCCTGCTGCATGTGTTTGGGTTGGTTTCTGAAACAAGCACGTACTGGCTGCGGCTGACTAATTGTTCAAATTCCATTCCTCATTCAAGCCAGCATTTCCCAAGCCTCACGTAGGTTCAGGGGACTCCCATACCCATACTCCACAATAGAGGCGCGGGTTCCCACCAAACCATCTCTTTGGAGAAGGTCATTAGCTCACCGGCCACTCTTTTGTCTTTCAATGTGAATCCGATCATGCTGACAGTGACCTCACCAGATCTTTTTGTCTAGCGCCAAAACTCTTTTGTTCCCCACTTGGTTTGCCATAGCCGACAGGCATGTTTCACCCTATAAAAAGTCACCACTTTGGGACCTCGTTGGTTCCTCTTGAGCTGCCATCCAGACTTGCTGCCGGTTGGTTCAAGAGTTCCCTTCAGCAACCAGCGCTGAGCCCCGTCATTCATTGCTCCAGATTCTGCAGGACATCGCGACCAGGTGTCGTATCACCCATTGTTCCCCCAAGTCTCCTTTCCTTATTCTTTTAGTTAGTTAATGTGTGTGTGTTTGATTTACCTTGCTTGTGTTTAATAAAGTTGTTATCATTGTAACCTGGCCTGCTCATTGCCCGGAGGTCGTAGATGTTGGGTTACAAGGTCTCGCTAAGTTACCCTGCCTCTTGCATGTCAAACCAGTGCTCTGAGTCTAATTTCCCCATCTTGATCTTTCTAATTGGCAAAGTCGGGTGCCCCTCACGGGACCCCCAGTTTTCAGGGTAACATATACACAGTATTCTTTTCTGCACAACAATTAAGGGTGCAGGAATCTCTGCTCTTTTCATCAAAAGACCACCCAAAAGCCATGTAGTTGAGCCTGCTGGTCAAAGAGCAGTACCTACTTTCGCAGCTCAGCTCATCTGCAAACTTTGCAAAGCAGTTCTTCCTCTCAAGCTTCTGTCCCTTACTTCCTGTGGATTATGCCTCCTTTTCCAGCCAGCCAATGGGACCACAAACATTTCCATCTGGACTTTGTGATCACTTTCTCTTTTCAGCAGCTGGCTGACAACTATTTAGAACCTGTTGCTCTGTAATCAAGCACCTTGACCTTTGGCCTCAAGTCCCCTTCCTAGCATTGAAATGGTGGCTACAAAGCAGGTGCCTGCAGCTGCCCAGGGGGTATTAAACATGATGCTTTTAAGACTGTCCCCTATTACATGCTCACTTCTCAAAGAAACAAGCAAATATGTTGTGGGTTTAGCTATTGGTTTATAATTGGATTATGCTGGCAGAAAGGGGGAAAAACAACTAAAGGTAATTATAGCCACAGGGAATGCCATTCAAGAGCAGCAGGACTGGGAAACTGATGCAGTTGATCCGCTATTGGTAGCATTTGTCTTAATTTGGGCCTACTGTGTTAGCATATCTCAGGAGATACGGTATCAAGGAAAAAAAACATGAAGCAATCGGCTGCAATGGCTGAGTTATCTTCTCCTTTGTTTGGAGTAAATAATACAGTATAGCCACAGCTTACTGGGTGCTATATAACTTTGGTGATTTTTTTTTTTAATTTTCATTTCCCCCCTGCTCATTACACCAGAACCTATCATGCCATGTAGACAAACTAAGACAAGCACAACCTCTCTAGAATATGCATTGCCAATTTCATAGCCTCTGCTTTCTGCTGCTTGTCCCAGATTGCAAAAGCCAAAAAAAAAAAAAAGCTGCAACATTTGAGGAGGCAACATTTGATTTGGTGTGTCATTTAATTCCAGAGCTTGGAAGTACCTAGGTACAAATAACAAGCTACTTGTAATTAATTCTTCTTCTCATAATAAAAAATACATTACATTACATCACAAGTGGAACTATATGAGATTTTTAAAATATAAATGTCAAGAAACGAGAGAGAAAGGAAATAAAGAAAAAATAATGGGATACATACTTAAGATATGAGTTTGGGGTAGGGATTGCAAATATATACTCCCCAACTGTCCTGATTTGGCTGCAACAGTTCTGATTAATCCTCTGTCATCCTACTTTTTCAGCTGTTTTTAAAATATCACAGTTTCTTTCTCCCCTTTCCTCCTTTGTCTTCAGCTTTCTTCAACTGCTGCAAACTGAGCTCAAAGTGCAAAAATTGTTTGCACTCCATTAATTCAGCAGGAGCAAATGAGAGGTGAGGTAGGAATCTTGCCCTCCCCAGTAGGCTCAGGCAACTGCAAACTGCTGCAGCCTCTCCTGGCTGTTGCTTTCTTCTGCATTAATAACTTTTTTGTCATCTCAACCACACTCTGATCTTGCTTGGCCACATGCCCCAGTTTTCATCTGTGAAATGTTGGTAGGTATGCAAATACATGATTGCCAGCATGGTGTGGAGGTTTATGCATTGGATTATAACTCTGGAGACCAGAACCCAAAATTCTGTTTGGCCATGGCAACCTACAGAGTGCTTTTGGGCAAGTCACACCATCTCAGACTCAGAGGAAGGCAAAGGAAAATCCTTTCTCAACAAATCTTGTGAGGAAAACCCCATGATGGGTTTAACATAGTGTTTCTACAAGTTACAAGCAACTTGAAGGTGCACAATATCAACAATGCAAATGTAACTTTATGAGGAATAAAATAACTCATTTTGCAGTAACTGTAACTTTTTGGTCCATTTATACTTATGACATATGTTATCATTATATTGTACAGGTGGATTATAACCAGCTTCAAATGTTGCTTTGGGCTGTGCCTCAGGCTGCTGCCACATGCTCTGTTTTGGGTGCTAAAATGATAAGTTGAATGTGTGAAGAATACTTAAGAATATAAGAAGGTAAAATAAGAACATAAGAAGGAGTGGTGTTACCATATCCTACCACCTTTCCCATGAGATATGCTATTTTCATATTAATGACTGATTGGGCTCGTACTTGCCATAGAACGTGTTCAAGATCACACTGGCTGGAGATGTGTTCATGGTCATGAAACTTCACATAGGATTATGCAGAAAACCCAGCACTTATGAGTTTGTGCTAATCCTTCACCACTTTAGGCTCTTGGCATTTTTGAATACAATGAAAGACAAACTGCCCAGATTGGTGAGCAATCAGAGACCATCCCTTGATCTTACCCTATGGAGATCATCCTTATACACCCTACCTGACCAAACGTTAAGAGATCATCATGAGTCCCATCAAAGTTTTGTCACTCTGGAGTTAAGCAATCAGCCTGTTCCAGACCCCCTTTTTCAATCTTGTGGGAAAGCCATTATGGCTTTGTCAATACACCCTTCATAGTGTGAAATAGAATATTAAAAAACCTTAGCTTCAACCTTAGCCAATTGTAGCACGTAATACGTGATGCCCCAGATTGCCATTCCTTCATGCTACCCTCAGAAGCTATCTGAGTCCCTCTGCTGTGACCCCTTCTTTAGGACTGGTAACTATCACCCTTTCCACCCAATCTCCCTTTATCCAACCTTTCTTGCTTCACTTTCCAATACCCTTGTATGGTTCTTAAGAGTGTCTGATTTCTCCTGTGTTTGTCAATTTGAATAAAATACTTTGTTTACTTGTAACTGGACTCCTCCCTACAGTTAGAACTGGTATACATAGGTGAAAAGATCCTGCCATTACCCTCCTCTCGCAGGCCTCCTTTCAGCCATAATTTCCCCAAATTCTAAGGAGAAACTGGCATTGTGGGTGGACCCCAACATCCCCCACCTCTTAGAGTATGAGTAGACCAAAGCAATGGCAGGTCTAGTCTAAGGCCATTTCCACCCTAGACTGTTATAGTGTGATTATTCCACTTTCAACATCCCATGGAATCCTGGGGTTTTGCAGTTTGGAGAGGGGCCTCTCATGGGATGTTGAAAGTGGAATAATTGCACTATAACAATCTAGTGCAGAAATGGCCTAATGTTCTTTCCACACAGACTCCAATCGGTCAGTTAGAGTCTGAGTAGGCTGTAAGCATCATAGGCAGATTAGAACTTTTTGACTTTCCCTTTTAAATTCCCTTTTACCAGTTCTCCCATTTTAAAGAAGTCAGAACTGTTGACGTCAAACAGGACCATGTTTACTTCTTAAAATAAAATACTGTACCCAATATCCAAGGATCTCAGGATAGCTTCTAAAAAGTGAATCCAAGAAGTTCAAAACAATTTAAAACAGTATGAATAAAGGTTAATAACTCATTAAGCCATTTAACACTTAAAAGAGGGCAGTGTAAAACCACTCAGGTACAATTTGGATGAAATCAGTCAGTCTGCAGCAATAGAAGTAAGTTGGGGAGAAAGTGGGGAGAGGGAGGATGGGGGAAAAACTGAGACATTTTTAAAGCAGCTGAAAAAGTGGAACAGAAAACAAAATTGGGACTGCCAGGGCAACTAGAGGGTAGGACTCCATTGTCCATCTAGAAACAAAGGTATAGGAGCAATTTGTTAGGGGATGAGAACAGCAATTTTCCTTTTCCATTCAGGAAAATTTCTCACTGCAACAAGTCAGTAGGCAGAATTACTCCGTAAGAGGCTTAGTGTTCCTTGTAAGTCCCTATGGGGATGAAAGCTGTGAGTCTCTCTTTATAGAAGTGATCTGAAAAAACTTTAAAGGTCAGACATTTATATATAAATAGCTCTTCTCTGAGAACCGACCCAGGCCCTGAGATCAGCTGGAGAGGCCCTTCTCTCCATCCTTCCACCCTCGCAGGTACACCAGGTAGGAACACAGGAAAGGGCCTTCTCAGTGGCTGCCCCCAAGCTCTGGAACTCCCTTCCCAGAGAATTCAGACTGGCATCCTCCCTACTGTCCTTCTGTAATCAGATAAAGACATTTTTATTTAGACAGGCGTTCGATGTATGATTAAATGTGGTCTGTCCAATACAAGTGTGCGGGGTATTATTATTTTTGCTTAATAACTGAGTTTTAATTATGTACTTTACCATTATTTTAATCCTTTTGATTCTTTAATTTTGTATTTTATGAGTTTTTTTCATTTGTCTTTTTTAATCCGTAAGCCACTTTGAGTCCCAACCCCAGAAAAAAGAGAGGTACAAATAGATACTAATCATAGTAGCAGCTACTTTAGCAATTGTGGGGTGGAGGCAAGAAAAGGATGGAATCTGGAGAAATAGATATTTTCCTTTTGAAGAAATGATGAAGGTAGGGATGGGGGAAAAATTAACATGGATGGTGGGGGGTGGGGTGAGCAGGACCAGAGTTCTGCATGGCCAAGGAAAGTTGGACTGAGACCAGTAGTTTGTTCTTTTGTGTTGCTAAATCCTTGTTTTCAGAGCTGGCAATAAGCCAGGAAGGATGGGAACTGGGAAGTTTTGCCTGTGCACTAGCAGGTTCAGGCGCCTATATGTGTCATTCAAAGCTGTTGCTTCCCCCTGCATGCTGTTCTGTGATTGGCACGTACCTTATCCTGATTCTCTCACTGAACATGAATCTCTTAGTCATTTATACAATGGATGCATCACAGGTTAGACAGGGAGAATAAACAAGGCATCGAGCTTAAACAGTGAAATCTCAATGCAGAACTATTTATAGGCAGCCTGAAATTGTGGAGTGGGGCTCCCTAACGTGGCTCAAATATGTAACAAGGAAAGTCATATCCCATTCTGCTAGATCCAGGGGGTGGGTGCATGAGGGGTGAAGGGGAATTGCTGCCCCCAGTGACTCCAGGAAAAATTAGAAGGCCCTTTTGGTGAATCAAAGATCCAACTTTATCAAAAGAAATGCATTTCTGTCCCACACTCTTGACAGACCAAAATCTGAACAGAATGGGAGCTCCGAGCTCATCACTTCTATCCTCTAGTATAACATCCTAAAATTTGCCTAGTCTCCCATACATTGTACATCTTTTGAGGCAATCTTCCATCCAACTAAAGTTTGGGTTGTCTTTCCAGACCAGGCAATAAAAACGGCCATCCACAGACTTCTGCAATGTAAACACCTCTGTCCTTGTCTTGTTGGCAGAAGGTCCTTAACTCTTATGTGTCAGGAAGGAAGAGACATGCTGGATATGACTTTTGCTGTATCAGCTTGTTTTAATGTAGGAAGGTCACTGAAACCAAGGCATGAAGATTTACAGAGCTGCAAGCATTTTTCTAAATTAGCCCAAGTGAAGCCATATTAGTGCCTCCTTTCTCTTCAAAGGAAACTGATTGCAGACTTTGGGATCTACTTTCTTACTAATCTCATTATGCCACTATCAACCGGACACAAGAGCTGATACAAAATGGTGAGTCAAGAACCAAATCCAATCACGGACAGCGCACCAGGAGCCATTTGCCAGGACAATGGATTTAAGTATATCATTATCCAAGATAGCATACACAGCAATATATGTGGCTGTCCTCCTCCCTACTTCAGCCTCACAGCAGCCCTGTGAGGTAGCTCAAGCTGAGAAAGAAAGATCAGCCTGTTTCCCCAAACTGTGGTTGCCATGAGGGCCACCTGCGATGCCAGTAACTCCATGCAAAAATGGAGACAAATTAGCTCAAAATAGGAGACTTGCAAGAGGGGGGCAACTTAGGGAGACCTTGCCTACCAATGTTTACAGGCTCATGCAGGAAAAAGAAAACTAGCCAAAAAATGAGATGTAAATTAAAAATGTGTTTTATTGAAATAAATTCACGCTTGCACACAAAAGCTCAAAACACCCACACGCTCACACAAGCACTAGCTGAAGGTAAGGAAGGAATGTGGGATAGAGGACCTTGAGGGATTCAGACAATATTTACCAGTCCAAAGGGAAGCAGAGGAAGCAGTGACATGGCTTAGGCAGGAACCTAAGGACAGTTCTCAATCAGGAATTGGACAGACAGAGTGGTGTTTGGATCAGTGAGAGCCTGAAGTCAGGACTATTTGTACCCAAAAAATGTCCCAAGAGTATGATTGTTAATTGCCCTCCCAGCTACACGGACAATGGGAGCTGCAACACAAACAATGAAGTCCAGACAGAGTTAATGAGTTTCATGTTTGAGTGACAAGGAGATAATGGTTGTCATAATAGCTGAATATTGTAGAGAGATGGGGAGACAATAAGAAAACATCCGGTGTGCAGGGTTGAGTCAATCACAAATGTACCTTGACTTTATATCCTAAGAAATTTTCTTCTCTACCCTTTTTATTATACTGACTACACTGTTGAATTGCCCTCTCTTCTTCTGCAGCACCATACTTCAGAACTTGTTTAAAGACTTGAAGACAAACTAAGGCCTTCTTATTTGTTTTTGCATTAAATCGCACCTGCCTTTGGAATAACTCATAAGAAAAACTGCAAAGATACAAAGATTGTATAGACTGATCTTTGTCTTCACCTAAGTCAATACATTTCTTTTACAAAAGCAGGATTTGTGAGATTTTTTGTTTTTGCAAGAACTCAGTGAAATAGTGGCATGAATGTTTATGCAAAATACACTTTAGGCTTCCATCCCTGATAAGGCCTTACTGAGCTCCAGAGAGGTTCAATTATATAATCACCCTGGTAAAAGATATGGTCAACTACAGAAAACAATATCTGGCACAGAGCCTGTTTTATTGACACTCTCCTCCTTTTATCTTTAGTTGATGTGTAATATATGTTTGGCAAGTTGATAAAAGCTTTTGAAGGGGGTGAATTAAAATCTCTAACTCTTCCTCAGTTGCAAGCACTTTCCCTTGATGGTCTACCAATCTGTATTCCATTTAAACCTACTCATTTTCACCCAGTAATAATTTTGGGCACAATCCAATTTGAGCCACAGGCCCTTTCCACATGATGATGGCGTCCTGGCATGGGGATGTGAGAGGAGCGGGACCACAACGATGCTTCTGCATGACCCCTGATCACACGAGCCTTCCATCGCGGCCGGCCAAGCAGAAGGACTGAAAGTGCGATCTACACACATCCTCCCCTACTGCAACATGGGAAGAAAGCTGGCTGCAGCCCAGAAGGACTGAGCATGCACCTCACACTCTCTTCTGCAGGCAGCTGGTCACATGCAGAGAGGAGCACTTGGGACGAGCTCCAATCACGGCCGTTCCCCTAGTCACTGAGCCAAACTAATAACTCAAAGGGGTTACAACAGAACAGATCCAGTCCCCCAACTGCATAATAAAAAGTCTTCTTGAAGACTTCCAGCAAGTACAGCCCACCTCTTAATTCTGCCACCATCAGAGATTTGCTTCATGGGAACATAGTAGAAACTTTCTTCAACCTTTAGTCCCAGTTTCAGGAACCCCCTTTGAAGGGAAGATAGACTGGGTACTGTGAGAGTGATAGATAGATAGATAGATAGATAGATAGATAGATAGATAGATAGAAGACAGACAGACTGCTGTTCTACTAGCAGGCAGAGACAATTTTATTCAAGCAGGCTTCTGGTAACAGTGGGTGCTGAGAAAGGGATTTTTAGCAGGTGGTGACTATGACTCTGAAAAGCAGAGTTCAAATCCCCGCTCAACCATGGAAACTCACTGGGTGGTCACACTCTCTCAGCTTCAGAGGGAGGCAAAGGCAAACCTCCTCTGATCACATCTTGCCAAGAAAACCCCATGGTGGGTTTGCTTGAGAATCACCATAAATCAGAATGACAGCAACAACAAGCTGTATTTTATTGATGTATTTCTTTATTGTAATATTTATAACATAGTTTGCTTAATTGTATTTTAATATTATAACATCTCCTTTATATCTGTATCACTGAAGTTAATCTTGTAATGACCTTGAGTCTCAGTTTTTGAGAAAAAGCTGGGACAGAAATAAATAAGATTTATTTTAAGATTGGGTGGAAGTAGTGAGATCCTTGGCTAGGGCCCTTTTCGCATGGGCTTTCTGTTGCGCGAGAGCCCCCTGAGCCTCGCGGGAGTGGGAGCGTCACTCTGCACGACGCACTCCCACTTCCGCCGCACTCACGGGGCTGCAGCGGCGCGATGGCGGGTTTTTTTATTTTCGCCTCAAAGTGAAAATCACCCGCGCTTACGCAACGCTCCCGGCACCCACGCGCACTTACCTCCTGTGCAGAGCGTCGGGGAGGCGGCCGGGTCGTGCTTCCTTCCCTCCGCCCCTGAGGAAGGAAGGGGCGGGACGGTAGCGCGATGGACGCGACAGCCTCCTGCTTCGCGCGAGCGGGGGGGACGGACGCGACAGCCTCCTGCTTCACGCGAGCGGGGGGACAGACGCGACAGCCTCCTGCTTCGTGCGAGTGGGGGGGACAGATGCGACAGCCTCCTGCTTCGCGCGAGCGGGGGGGATGGATGCGACAGCCTCCTGCTTCGCGTGAGCGGGGGGCGGACGCGACAGCCTCCTGCTTTGCCTGGGGGGAGGGCGGCTCGCACGAGGCTGCTGCTTCACCCCTTGTTCTTTCGCCTGTGGAAGGAACGAGGGGGGAAGCGGCACCCTCCCGGAGGAGACTTCTCGTGCGAGCCGCCCTCCCCCGCTCGCGCGAGAAGCCTCAATGCGAAAAGGGTCTAGGAGTGACCATGTTCTCCAGGGATTTGTTATTCAGATGAAAGGGGAAAATGAACATAGTTGGACATATACTCTCAAATTTACATAAATTGATTTTGGCAAACAGGGATATATTGAGTGAGATCCCATGGTCAGAAGTACCCAAGTGAAAAGAGTTCATGATGCATAAGAATTTTTGAAAGGTGAGATACTGAAGGTGCAACTGCAAATAGTTCCAATGACGAAGAAAACTGGGAGGTGTAAAAAGAAATGAGGGTGGATATGTAAAGAATTTTCATATGAGCTGAGGTTTAAAAGAGACATGTAAAAGAAATTGAAGACTCAGCAAAGTCACAAAAGAGGAATACAGTTGGCCCTCTACTTTTGCCAGGGTTAGGGACACAGGATCCCCACAAAAGTGGGAAAATCACAAATATCAAAATGTGTGTGTGTGTGTGTTGAAGCATGGTGGGGACAGTGGGCACCCAGGGTCCAAACCAAGCAAGGCAAAGGAGAAGGAAGAGGGTGAGTTGGCACGATGGCCCTATACTTCTCTTTCTCTCACCCATCTTCTTTCTTGGGTGTATGGGGGGCATCAGAAGAGGGTTTGTGGTGCTGAGAAATTGGGCTGCAAGCTATGCTTAGCTAGCCAAGCAGTAGCTGGTGAAGGAGGGCTAGAGGCAGGTTTCTAAAGGGATGTGTGGATTCTTGGAGCCACTGAGAGGGAAGGTTCCCCTAGAAAAGAAGAACCTGAGATGGAGGCAGGGGTTGAAGAAACTCGCAAATAATCAAATCTGTGAAAGTCAGTCCCTTATATGTGGAGGACCAACTGTACAAATGAATAGCCAGTACTTGGAGGAAGAAAGTCAGAAAAGTTCAAGTCCAGAATGAGCTCAGTCTTCCTCAAGAGGTTAAAAATAATGAAAAGTGTGCTTTGGCTATGTTCAGAGCAAGAGGGAGATCATGGAAATGGTAGGACCATGCGTGGATAACATGCTGATATGCCAACAAGAGACAGAAAGAAGGCAGAATTGCTGAACACCTTCCTTGCCTTAGTCTTCCCCCAAAAGGTAAGCAGTGCTCTACCTGGTGAAAAAAGAAGAAATGATGCAGTAAGAGGAGTGCAGCCCAGAATAGTTAAAAGGTGTGGTAAATGGAATACCTACCTACTCTAAATAAATTCAGGTCTCCATGACAGATTATCTGTAAAGGCAGAGAAGAGTACTGGTGGCGCAGTGGTTAAATGCTAGTACTGCAACCACAAGGTTGTGAGTTCAATCTTGCCGGGCTCCAAGGTTGACTCAGCCTTCCATCCTTCCGCAGGTCGGTAAAATGAGTACCCAGCTTGTTGGGGGCAATTAGCTAAAAATACATTGTAAACCGCTTAGATAACACTCAGTTGATAAGCGGTATAAAAATAAATGCTATTGCTATTGCTATAAAGAAATTTGCAGATGCAGTCTCAGATAATCTCAGAAGATTCTTGGAGAAAAAGAGAGGTCATAGCAGACTGGAGGAGAACAAATGTTCTCACTCTTTTCAAAAAGGGGGAAAAGAGGGGCTGAATGTTACTAACCAGTCAGTTTGATATCAGTACCACAGAAAGTTGTAGAATGATCATTAAACCATCAACCTGTGCACACTTAGAAAGGAATTCTGTGCTAAGATCTAGCTTGGGTTTCTCAAAAACAAGTCATGTCAGACCAATCCTATCTCTCTTTTCTTGTATAGAGGTACAAAGTTGGTAGATCAGTGGATGCTGTGGATGCTGTGGATCTTGATTTCAGAAAGGCTTTGAGAAAAGCCCCAATGATATTCTTGCAGATAAGCTGATAAAATGTGTGCTAGGCAATGCTATTGTTAGGGGGATTTTATGATTCTATGAAATAAATATGTAAGCAAGTAATGCTCAGGGACAACATTTTTTGAGCTTTGAAAGAGAGATCCTGCCTGGAAAGAGATAGCTTTACAAACATTATTCACAGTCTGGTTCACTCCTGTTTGGATTATTGTGATGCATTATACGTTGAGCTACCTTTGAAATTGGTTTGAGAATTTCACATGTTCCAAAGCAGGGACACTAGGCTGTCAAAGTGGACTTGTCAATATGATTGCAGTATGTCACTACCTTGCCATTATCATTGGCTGCCAGTCTGTTTCCAAGCTCAGTTCAAAGAGATAGTTTTAACTTTTAAGTTCTAAACAGATTTGGGCCTAATTACCTGAAGGAGGAGTGTTTCGTTTCATACTTACCTACCAGGAACTCTATGGTCATCTTGGGTGGCCCTTCTCTAGATGTCTTGTTGAATCAGGTAAGGTGAGGGAGTACCCAAGGAGAGAGCCTTTTTAGTGGTGGCACTCTCTCTGTAGAATGCCTTTGCAGAATGCCTTATCTGGCACCTACAGCATGTTCTTTTCAGCACCACAAGAATATCGCTTTGCTCTCCCAGGCATATTTGGAAATGGTTTAAGTCCTTTTACATCACTATACTGTTTTATTCATACTTTGAAAAAGTTACTCTTTTGGACTATGAGCTCCAGAATCCTTAGCCAGCATAGCCAGTGTCTATCTTGGGGAATTCTAAGGGAGTTATAAATAAGCAAACTCTGGCTTTGTCCCTCCTCTGATTTGATGTACTCCTGCCAGTTTTATTTGAATTTTTATCTGAGTTGTTTTGCATCATTTCAGTAAGAATTGTTCCAGACTGAATCCAGGGGGAAGATAGAGCAATCAAAGATGAAAATCTGAGCTCTCCTTAATGGTAAGACAACTATCACTAGTATTTAATTCTGATTTGGCTTGTTCACTTGGATTGGGTTCTGAGCCTGCACAAAGATGTTTGACACAGGTCTCAGTCCTACATCCCCTTAGCATGGTGTAAATACTCACATGCAGAGATACACTGTATGGGCACTACACAACCCCCATGTAGAATGGCAACATCACACAACACACATCAATGACTAGGGGCCATTGCACAACCCCGATGCAAAGTATAGGTTGCTCAACTGCAATGCAAAATATAGGGTACAGATGTACAATTTGTGTTGTGTGTGCAACTTGCAAAGACAAGGTACAGATGGACATTCTGTCTGTGCAAGTCCACTTCTGCCTCTATCAGTAGAATATGTCTGTTGCACAATGGCGTCTTTTTGGCCCTGCGTGCATAGAATGACTTGCGCCTCCATATGTTCATGGCAGAACTCTGGCCAAAGAATGTGGTTGCAAAGGCTCTTTTCAGCTGCTATCCTTTAAATTATGTGCAATTATTTTGTTTAGCAGGCTAATACGGGGGCTCTTTCGTGTGACAGAGAGAACTTAACCGTGCTGTGCTTTCTATCATACCATGGCAATCAAGGCTTGCTAATAAGTCTAGAAGATTGAGATCAGCTTGAAAGGCAAAACCTATACAAAACAATTAATTAAGAAAGTTAAAACAAATGAACTTCTCAGAATGGAATCGGATCCCAGAGATGAGGTGGTAAAAGCCCAGAAGGAAAGTGCCGTAATTGAAAACTGGCGCTAGAAGACACACTGCCTAGCTCCAACATTATCTTATCAGAAAATTAGCAAAATGTAATTTTATGGGCTTTTTTTTTTAAAAAAAAAAACAGATGTTATTTTTAACCACATCAAAAATCCCCACCTCCTGGCTATTGGCACAAACTGTCATAATTGCTATAATTTGAAGTCTGGGCTGGCGAATGATGGCTGTGATAGCTATCTCAGGCTTGGGATATATTAGTGAGACAGCTGGGAGACGTATCTTTTCTGTGTGTGGGGGAGCATGTTTTTTGTGCTCGATTTGGACTTCATTTGCGCCTATTATTTCATCTCCTTCTTGAGAATATACTAAAGAATGATCTTCCCCCATTGCCACACTGGAGAAAATCAGGAGGTTAATAATATTGAGAGAGGTAAAGTTGACTGCAATTAACGTACCAATTATACCTGTGCTTTGAAAGCAAAATTGTTTTATTTTACATTCTCCCGAGAGTTCCACCGTGTTTTAATACATCATAGAAACTTGTATTAATATGTTGAAGACTCTGTATGAGATAAGTTAATGGAGCTCATTCTGATTAATTTAGCTGCATAGGTGCCAATTAACAAGGATCTAAGTAGCAGTGTAATTATACAGATGTGACATTGGAAATGACTGGTCCAGTTCAGAGCAAAACTCCTTTTCTCAAATGCCACCCCACACTTGAATGGCAGTGTGGACCTATCTGTCTGTCTGTCTCTCCCTCTGTCTCTCACACATACACACACAGGCAAGGGCTTATGACCCACATTATTGTTTCTAAGGACACCCAGAGATCACGAGAGTGAGTGAAAAAGTTACACTACGTTAAGTTTACAGGAAAACATTATTTAGTCAGTTAGTTAGTTAGTTATACCCCACCTTTCTCCTGATGGTGGGACTGAAGCAGCTAACAAAATTAAAACAGACCAAATTAAAACATCCATGAAAGTATAAAATTTTTAAAAAGAATTAAACAAGTTGCAAAGTTAAAGTTATAAATTAAACAACTTATAAAGTTAAAGCAATTAAAACAATTACCTATTAAAAATATTAATATTAAACATATTAAATTCATTAAAAACATTGAAACTGTACCACCTATGAGAGAGGGAAAAAATGAGTCATTAAAGTCAGCTGTCTGCTGAAAAGACTGCTCACCGTATCTTGGTTTAATCCAATGCTCTGGTTTGCTCTGGCCTTCCAGCCAGCAGGCCACGCTTCAGGAGGGTAATTTTTCCACGCATAACCTTCAGATGTGACTGGCACTGACATGAGGACAAATCAGAATTACCAAGGGAGAGGGAGAGGCTGTCCTGTTACATCTCTTAATGAGTTTCTGTTCAAGACTGCCTATTGCACAACTAGAGGAATGATACAGTGACTAACACCGAACCTTGAGGTACCTCTTCAAAGGCAGGTAGTTCTTGCAATTGAAAGGCATATATCTTCCTGGTTTTGGAATGTAGTTTGCTTCCAGTTTAATTCAGCAATCTTCTGCCTTCAGATGTTTTGGAAACTAATGTTTCTCTACTTTGCAACACAAAACAGCAGGGTTATTACAGCAGGATTGTTGTGTACTTTTGAGAGGGCCAAGCTGAATGCTGGATGAGTTTGAACCATGGACTGATATCTGGGGGTGTGAAAGTGATGGGAGGGGGGATTCCCATATTTTGAAAATCTTTCATCCCACTTCCTGGGAGGCTTTTCTCATTTTTGTACGGAGGAGTGAGAAGAGTTGCTCTAAGTCATCAGTCTGTGAAATTATGCTATTAATTCAACATCAAGGACTCAGAAGAATAAGTGTAATTGAATGAAGCTTCCAGAGTGTGCAGAGGAAACGTAAAGCACTCATTTTTCTTAGCAGGCTTTTTTCTTTTCTTTTTTTAAGAGTGCATCACTGGTGATTTGTGTGCTAATCTAATGGAAAATATGGTTGATAAACATTGCTAACTGTGAATAGTATGACAGACTGGCAAGGTTTCATTTCTTCTTTCTCAACAGACTTTTCCCAGTACTGGATCATTAATACTGTTATTAGTATTATCCAGTCAGCAACCCCTGCTCAGTGCCAATAGTGGAATATTCTTTTCCACACAATGAAAGGCTGCAGAATCTGTTACCTATAGTACACAGTGCACAAGGTGTGCCTTATGGCAAATTTTCTAAAGTCCTCTGGGAGCAATCAGTTTGGACATCTGGCAAGAGTGACTTGTTCTTTTTTTCAGCAGACTGTTAGGTGGGAAAGAGAGATGGGAAGGAGGTATTGTGTGTGCATGTGTCTTCAAGTTGCCTGTTGACTTATGGTGACCACATGAATTTCATAGATAAACCAGGAATACCCAGAGGTGGTTTTGCCAGCTTCTTCCTCTGAAATACAACCTACAGCACCTGGCATCTGTGAGCAATCTTTCATTGAAGTACTAACAAGCGTTGATCCTGCTTAACTTCAAAGATTAGATGGAATCAGAAGGTGAGAAAATCAAGAAATCGGCATGAGGGGACTGGCAGAAAGAAAAGAAAGGAATAGCCATTTCTACTTATTTTTCTGGAACCATCCATCATTGGCTTCAGCCCTGCCCAGCCCATGATGTGCTTAACAGATTGCAACAATTGAAAGCAAAGAGGTTGCCCATCCATGCTGTTGTACAAGGGGATGGTGCTTTTGCCCAAGTGATTGACAACCCTATTAGCAGAACTGGCTTGTCAACATCATGTATTCTGCGTCCAGTCCTCTGAAATAACTGTTTCATTACTGAGCCTGCCTTTCCATGGAATATAATCCCACCAAGCCCACTGTCTTGCCAAGTAAGAAAGATAAGGTTTATTGATAAGTAAGGTAAAAGAATGCCTAAGTCTAATTAACGAGCTTGGCCAAGGAGGCAGGGTCTGTCTAATGGCTAGATTGAAGAGCATGCATACCTACTGCACTTGAAACAAAATCAAGATTACTTCTCCTTTTGAAAAGATTGAAAGAAAGCTGAAAAGAAATGGGAAAAAGTGCCAACAGCAACTATTCAGAAAATCATCCTGTGTAGGTAATAAGGCCAACATAAGATGAGCAGACAAACAAATAATCTAGATTACCTGAGGAAATCTATTTATCTATCTATTTAACATCTATCTATTCAGTTCTTCCCATGCAACCACATAAGGGTTGTAAAGAATATTCACAAAGTGAGGAAAAGTATATTGACCCCTGGTGGTACAGTGGTTAAATGCCTGTACTGCAGTCATAACATTGTGAGTTCAATCCTGCAGGGCTCCAGGTTGACTCAGCCTTCCATCCTTCCGCAGGTCGGTAAAATGAGTACCCAGCTTGCTGAGGGCAATTAGCTAAATACATTGCAAATTGCTTAGGGAGTGCTTTGCACTGATAAGCAGTATAGAAATGTAACTGCTATTGCTATATTGACACAAAAAGGGTCAATACGCCAGCTTTTCATTAAGAATAAATTTTGTAGAAAGCAATGCATTTTGTGCAAAGACAATTTTTTCAACAATTCAAAAATGCAGAAAATTCTTTTCATCTTGTTGTGTGGGATTTGTTTTTAAAGAATTTGGTCTTGCACACAGGAATGGTAGAAACAAATACTGACATCCCTAAAATACATGCATTTCAAGTGAAATCGATGTTCCCTCTCAGTTACCTCCAAGAAACTTTGGTATCATTTTATAGTTCATAATGAATAGGCTTTCAGGGCAAACACAGGCTCAAATCCCCACTCAGCCATGAAGTTTATTGACAAACCTGGCCCAGTTGCTGTATCTCACCTTTGCCTATTTTCCATTGTTGTTGTGAAAATAAAATGAGAGAATCCCAGGTTGGGATTTTGTCCAGGTGGCTTGGAAGAAAAATAGATTGCAGCTCTGGATGGTTATATTATCTATATACAATATTCTTTATATATATTATATTAAAACCTGCAGGTTTAACAGTGTTGATCTATGCATACTGACTTGGATGAAAGTTTCTGTGAATTCAATAAATCTTACTCTCAGTTAAATGATTGTAGAACTGCAGCCAAAACCTTGACAATGAGAATTTCTTATATCACTCCATGCACAGAAACATGTGGAAATGTTATTTTTGGACTAAAGCTCAGCAAATCCTCTGAGGCTACGTTGGCTGGGGATTTCAGGAGTTGTAGGCTAGAAAAGTTGTAGGTTTTGGAAATGACCATTCAGCATTTGCCTGCAATTTTGCGCACTGCTGTTCATGAAGTTTGTTGATAATCTTTGGTAGGACAATTTACATATCTTTTTTTCAGTATTGAGTTGAATCAAAAGAATGAACATCTTTCCACTTAATTGGTGGAGGACAGACAACTGCATGGTAAATGAATGCAGTATACAAAAGAGGAAGAAAGTTGGAGAGATTTTAGCTATAAGTTAGAGGCTGGAGGTCCAAGAACCAGCTCTGTGGCATATGCGGGGTTGACAATTATGCCCTTCTTTTCATCGACATAGTAGAGGTTGTAATATGCATTTAATAGAGGCCTGATGGACTGAGATCAGCAGGTGACGCCATTCATGGTATGGAACTAAAGATTGCTGGCTCAATGTGCAAATCCCCACTTGAGCGGTGAAAGTGGGTTGAAGTGAATGATAGATGACAACCTGGGCTCCTTGGTGGAAAAGCACAATATAGGTGTGGAAATAAATGGGAGACAAAATCACCTTCTAATCACTGGTCACTGGTGAAGGGCAAAGCTACAGGAGTTGCACTGAAAGCTGGCAATCCTACATGGTCCAGGTTAACTCTACTAGACTATAAGAGTGAGCAGCAAAGCCACAGCAGTGCAAGTTTATGTTCCAGCTAACTGGCAGGGGTAGAGGACACATAATTACCAGTATAATATGTTGTATTTCTGAAGCACTCTTGATTTAAGTGAGGCGGCACAAAGAGAGAGTAATTGTTTCTTGTTAACAAAGGCAACCCTATCTGCCTCTTAAACCTTCCTCTGTCCTCTACCTGAGTCATTCAAATATATATTTGCTCTTGTGTTTGTACCATCTTACTTGTCAGAACATCTTTCTTTCTGTCTAAGCAGCTAAGATAAGGCAACAAACCACAAAAATGTTTTAATTGCCAGGCATCAAAAGGGGCTTTTCTTCAGCTGCAGCCATAAAATAAGTGGGAAAGCATACACTTACTGCTTTGAAGGGTCATATTTGCACAAAGGTGGTGAAAGTGGGTGATTCAAGAAACAGCCAAGGGGGAAAATATATGCTGAACATCTTTTCTGCATGCCACATGATGAATTATCAGAGAGGGACATACCTTGGGATGTCACATTTCTTCACACTGACCTAAATATGGATGGTAGAGGTAGAAGAACTGGGTCTCATTAAAAGCTCATTTTAAAGCTGAAACAAATCCTACACGCACATGCACACAAAGAGAGAGAGAGAAGAGAGATCTTCTGTGAATTTTAATGGCGAATATTCTCTACTTATGCAACAGTTCCTTATTTGACAGTCAGCAGTCTTTTAGAAGCAACTAACATTTGACAACATCTGCTTCCAAAAGTGAAGCAAAGTCAAAATTTGATAGGAGATCAGTAAGAAACAACAGCAGCATGCGTTTTTCAGAATCTAGCAGCTCATGCACATGGTGAGAGGAAATCTATAGCACATTGGTAGGGCATGTGCTCTGCATGTTGAAGGTCCCAGATTAAACCACTGATATCTCCAGCCCCAACCCCCCATCTGCACCACTTTCTTCATGCTCCGCTGTCATCGAAGCAGCAGTGCTATTTGGGAGAGAAATGTGCAGCAGCAGCAGATGGGAGAACATGGGGACACAAAACCTGTATCCAAGGATATAGGCAGGTAGTGGGTTGTGAATCATAGAATCAGAAAGGGACACAGGGATTATCTAGTCCAACTTTCAGTAATACAGGAATACATAGCTTTAGCACCAAATTCTGTTTAAATCCTCTGTCCTCTACTTGGATTAATAGAGGCCTGATGGACTGAGTCTCTGTTTAAAAACCTCCAAAGATGGAGAATCCATCACACTCAGAAGCAACTTATTCCACTGGTGAATTTCTTTCTAATGTTTAGGTGGAATATCTTCATGTAATTTGAATCTATTGGTTCACATTCTAGCATCTGGAGAAGCCTTGCTCCATCTTCTACCTGATGTACCTTCAGGTATTTAAAGATGGCTTTCATGTCACCTCTCATTCTTTTCTTCTCCAAGCTAAACGTACCTAACGCCTCAGGTTCTTCCTTATAAAGCTTGGTTTCCAGGTCTTTGATCATCTCGATCATCCTTCTTTGGACACATTCCACCTTATCAATATCCTTCTTGAACTGTGGTACCCAGAACTGGACGCAGTAGTCCAGATAAGTTCTGTCCAAAGGAAAATCCATGATGCACATGAATCTCCTACACTCCTTTCTCCCAAAACAAGTTCAGTACTACTACTACTACTACTACTACTACTTATCATTATTATTATTATTACCATCAAGCCCTCATATTCTGTGAATGCTGTCAAGTCAGCTTTGACTCAGGGCATCCCCTATAAAAAAACAAAAGAGCTCTCTAAGACCCCGTGATCAACAATCTTATTAAGATCTTGCAGACCAAGGACTGCAGCTTTCTTGATTCAGATTATGCATCTGTAATGTGGACTTTGTCTTTTCCTAGTGCCTTGTACTTTAATGAACATTATCATCCTTTCCAACAAATCATGTCATCTCATGATATATCCAAAGTGTGATAGCCTCAGTTTCATCATTTTGGCATCTAGATAAGAGTTCAGGCTTAATATGCTCTAGGATCCATGTATTGGTAATTTTGGCAGTCCATAATCTTAATAGATTTTTCCTCCAGCACCACATTTCGAACAAATGTATTCTGTCCTGACAATGCTGTTTTTTGTTCAGGGTTCTTCTGATTCCTCTTCAATTAGACTTAGGCCATTTCTGCACTGAACTGTTATAGTGCTATTATTTCACTTTCAACATTCTATGGAATCCTGGGGTTTGCAGTTTAGGGAGGGGCTAGCTAGCCCCTCCCTAAACTGCAAACCCCAGGATTCCATAGGATGTTGAAAGTGGAATAATAGCACTATAACAGTCTACTGCGGAAATGGCCTTAATAGTACAAATCTGTTCTTTACATGACCTTTACATTGCTCTCTTTAGCAATGTGTTATTTATTCCTCTCTTATTGATCTTATCTCTTCCCTCCTTTCCCTGCATTTATTGTCTATCTTACTTTCAGAAGTCAGATAGTGTCCTCCTTGGGACAGAAATCAGTTTGCCTTTTTGTTTGTTTCTATTGAAAGTGCCATGTGCCTGCCCTTTACTGTTGTCATAGAGAAGACACGTGATGTGTCATGTTATGGATCATTCACCTGCCTGCTGAATGTTAAGCAAGAAGGCCTGAGATAAATATGGGTTGCATGCTCCAGACACTCCATGGGTACCAGCTATAACAACTCTGGCTAGAAATCTGACTTTTTTAGATACAATAAGCCATCCCCCAAGCTGCCAGTCAGCAGCAGAAATATTACATATGTTCCTAAACATTCCAGTGGCTTAGAAACCAGAAATGAAAACTATGTTGAGCTCTTAAGGATAGAAATGTATTGGGGTACTGGTAACAAGATGGCATCTGACCAACTTGAAATGTCAAAGGCTAGGCTGTGCGTGAACGTACATGGGAGAATGGTATGTGAATGTCATGTGTGAGTAGTATGTACAAATGTGAATTTAATTTGTCCAGTGAATAGACAGTGCAGAATTTCAATTTAATTCTTCCTCAAGTGCAAGAGAAAGTAGTGTTAGCTGAGGCTAGCCATTGATATTTATTCAGACGTTTGTTTCATTGTTTGAGACAATATCTTAAAATCCCTTTACTTCTGACATTCAGGCTTTGAGTAGCTTTCCTTACGGAACAATGGCAGTGCTAGGAATGAATAAGAATTTTCTTCAGAACATTTTTTTTGTAAGAACTTTTCAAACTTCTCACATTTCTTCATAAATGTAATGAGAAGAATGTAAGGGTTTTTTTTTCCTTTTTCTTTAAGAAATCATTCTCAGATAATGAAAGTAAGATGTGTGTCCATCGAGCTAAGGTTTTGAGTACTTAGCTCTTAAAAATCTGGCTTTGAATCCCTATGTATCATCACCTCTCTCTTTTTTTTCTCCATTTCTCTTTAGCCCCAACAGGCTCTTTATCTTTAACAACTATATGGCAGGCAAGTAAAACATGGTGCTTTCCATGCTGAGAACAACTGCACCTATTGAATTTGGCCAGTACAGATGACTGAGAATTAATTTGATTTCTTTTTGATAAGAATGCACTGAAATGTGCAAATTTCTTCATAAATAGGATGGAAATAACTTGAGATTAAATATCTGAACGTGGTAACCTATCCTGAGGAAAAGGAATCAGGTAGAGTAGCTGTTAAAATCTGCAACTGAGTAAGTAATGACCTAAGAATATGTGCACAAACCAGTAACTACAACAACACAAAAGACCTTTGCAGGTCATCTGTTCAGTAGATCTGATATGCACTGTAGCATTGCCAAAATCTCACAGGTGTGCACAAGCATGCAGTGTGTGAAAAGAAAACAATCATGTGGGTGGATACCAAAAAAGAAGATGATGTTTCTTTAAGCCTCTAAAGCATTTCTTCCACAGTGTACACCTATATCCATTTCATGCAGTAAGCTTCAATCTCTCCTCCTCCTCCTCAGTAGATCTCAAGTGTCCTGGGAATTACTCACATACTTCTTCAATCAGATCTAGTCAAGACCCCAACCTTTATTGTGAGTGAATCTGAAAGGTACTTCGCCTCCATTATGGCATACTTGACTAATCTTGAAGTACACCGGAGAGCCTTAGCTTTAGCATAATATCAAGCCCTCCCCTCAGCTGTCCTTAAAGGCCAATACAGGAGGATTCCTTACTTGAAGAGAAAATGCCCCTGTGACTCTGGACACATGGAAACAGTGCAGCATCTGTTACTCCAGTGTTTGTATTATAGAGATATTCATACTAGCCTCAGTTCACCTTTACTGTATATCCAGGGTGCACATGTTACCATGGTTATGCTATGTCTGGTGAGAGCACTAGATCTCTTGATATCAAATAATTTGACCTTTATTTGACCTTTCTCTGCCACCCTACTCCACGTGTTTGCAAGGGCCACTGGACAAGCATGTAATAGGCGTGGCCGTTAATGGTTGTACATTCCAAACCTCATTTAGGCAGGCAACTTAATGCCTCTCCGTCGCTTCAGGGACCATCTTCTTGCAAACCTGCCTTGCTCAGCGCGACTTTACACAAAGACACCCTGCCGAGTGCCGAGCCATTCCTTTATGTTGGGCCATTTGCATACTGGCCATACTATTGTCATCGAGCACTACGCTCATCATGTAAAACCTGACCTTTTCCAATGCCTTTGTCCAGCTGCACATTTCCTTTGTCCTCACCAAGCATGGCATGGCCTGTAGGTAAAATCCACCCTATAAAAACCTCCCGATTCTGAGCCTTCCTCGGAATACTCCGGACTGCTATCCTGCCTTGCTGTCGGTTTGTCCAGAGAGTCACCCCCTCAGCGAACCGCGCTGAGCTTTCTTTCCTGCAACTCTCCGTTCTCTCCAGGACTAGGAGAAAAGGTGTCGTATTACCCATTCCCCCACTCTCAATTTCTGTTTCTCAGTTAGTTAGTGTATGTTGTGTCCTTTGTGTTGTTTGTTCTCAATAAAATATTATTTGTTGCTTTAGAACTTGTCTAACCGCTCGCTGACCTGACGCTGTAGACATAGGGTTAGAGATCCCAGCTAAAGTTACCCTGCCTCTCGTTAGCTTAAGAGAGTGCTCAAGTCTAATTTCCCCCATCTTGTGTTTTTATTTGGCAATTTGGTCGCCCCTCCCGGGACCCCCAACATACAGGGTAACACACAGAATAATTCTATACTTCCCTGCTGCTTTCAGATACTAACCCTGATACAACATATAATATTGCCAGGTTCTGGGCAGCAGTGCTTAAGATTCATCGTATGATGACCTGTGCTACAGAGTAGTTATATTGGAGTGTTCTGTAAATTGATGGATATGGTGTTTCACATACTATCCTCACTGCTTCCCTATCTAATGTTCCTGCCTTCATATATATGTGTTTGTGTGTGTGTGTACATACATACACAAGTATATGTATTTATATGTATGTATGTTTTATCTTCTATGTTTCAGTTGATTGTACCCCACCCTCCTTATGATGGTCTATCACTGTAATAAAGATTTCTTGTTGTACATATTTCCTGAACTACATTTCCACAGCTCATGAAGTCCTCTCTCCATAAATGTGGTCAAGATCAGTGCATCTCAAGCTATCTGATGTGAGGAACCAGCCATTATGTTTTCCTAATATGATGCCAGCGACCGTACCATATTTGTGCCCACTAGCTATAATTGTCAGAGATCAGCAACCATTGACTTGGAGACTAGCACTGGTCCATGGAGCATCACTTTAAGTAGCACTGGTCTAGGACTGATCATGACCTCCATTGCCCAGATTTAGATATGGTTACTATGTATGACTGGTTAAAATAATTTCAATCAAATCCAGGAAAGTTGTTTTTTATAGTTGCTTCCCCAAGTCATTCAAGGCAATTGTTTTTATAGTTAATATTTTTATTACTTTTTAATTTTTTAAAAGTTGCTCATTTCTGCCACATTTCTCAACGGTAAAAGTTACTCTTTTTAAAAAATCCAAATGCTACAAGCTACAGTTCTGTGATACACAATGCTCTTTTCAACCAGCCATTTTGTCGTCCCCACTGATAAAAATGAAACAGCACTTGGAACAATGTGATTCTTCCATCATTTAGCGGAGCCACTCTTCTGTCAGTAGAAAAAAGCAGTTACATCACAAAAGAAATGCCACTATGCTTCATTAAGTGACAGTCATAATGTAATGTAATTACATATTAGTTTTGGGGTGGGGATTACAAATATCTTCTTAAAGACTTTGGCTTTGACAGAGGCCTACACATCCTTTCTCAACTAGACTTCTGTTGTTGTTGTCTCCTGGAATCGTAGCCCAACACTGGCACCAGTATACCACACAGGATCTCAAGAATCAAGATTCAAATTACCCCCAACCATGAAGTTCTAAATAAGAGATCCTAGACTAGGTCACTGTGATGGAGCCTGGGGTGTAGCTAGCTTGAGTGGCAGGGCAGCCCTAGCAACTGGTTGCCATGTACCCAAAGTGGCTCTGAATGAGAGAAACCGAGCCCATTGGTGAGAGGGAGGGGCTGAGGTTTGTGAGGAGAAGGCCTCTATATAGGGCACAGTGACTTGGATTTTAGAGATTCCTTCAGTGAGATTTCCAGAGAGAGAGAGAGAGAGAGGGAGAGAGATTTAAGTTATAGCTCTTCAGTCAGCCAGGATGTTTGTCTAAACAAATGTGGTTGTCTTCTCAGAGGTCTAGAGAAAGACAGAGGAGAAGCCAAATCATTTTTGAGTTGGATCAGAAGATGTGGCCTAGATTTTGGCATTAACTCTTTGAGCAAAAGGGAAGCCAAAGGCCTGTGTGTGTATGGAAGTTTTGTGCCTGTATATTGAGTGGAGCTATAAGAAACTGGTTAAATAGAAGTTCTGTATTGCTTGAAAATTCTTATGGCATCCAATACCTTTTCCCCGCTTGCTATTTTAATAAAGATCACATTATATTTTTTCATAAATTCTGACTCAGTAGAGCACTTTTCATCAGTAACATGCTACCAAAAATCAATAAATCATTCTGAATAACAACTAAGAGGTTTTACCTTTACACTAAGGTGGTGTTTTAAAGGGAAAAGCAAGGAATGTATAAGTGATGGGGCAGGATGCTACAGCAGGCTGGGAGTGAAACTGAGTCCATTTCTGCACTAGACTGTTATAATGCTATTATTCCACTTTCAACGTCCTATGGAATCCTAGGGCCTTTGACGCCCCTTCCTAAACTGCAAACCCCAGGATTCCATAGGATGTTGAAAGTGGAATAATAGCACTATAACAGCCTAGTGCGGAAATGACCCGACACTCCAGTCTGGGAGAAAGAAAAACAGACCTGGCTCACTCCCCAACTCACAGCCTCACTTACCTATGCAGATGAAATTCAAGGGTGAACATGTTGTTGTTGTTGTTGTGTGCCTTCAAGTCATTTCCAGCTTATGGTGACCCTAAGACAAACCTATCACAGAGTTTTCTGTGTGTGTGACATGGCCAAGGTCACCCATTCAGTTTCCATGGTTGAGTAGGGAATCGAACTCTGGTCTCCAGCACCATAGTGTTACTGCATTTGCTGGCCCGGATTTGGGGATGCTAGATATCATTTTGATATCAATAATTTGGCTCTCTTCCACCACCCCTCTCCATGTGTTTGTGAGGCCCCTGGACAAGCACAGAACTAGGCTCAGCCACTAAACACTGCAATATCCCAACACAATACAGGCAAGCCAGAAATAGCCAGATCGCCGCTTTAGGAGACTCTCTGCAAACACCCTCATTATGTATGCACGCTACTTACAAAGAACTCCCGGCCTCGAGCAGGCAACTTAGCAAGCTGAATACTCAAATGTCAAGCACTGAGCATTTGCATACTGTCTGCCTGTTTGTCAATTCGGACCTAACTCAATCATGCTAAATTTTGACCTTTCCAAAGCTTTGTCTTGCGTCCGAAACTCATTGTTTTCCCCAAGTACGGAATAGCCTGCAGTTACATTTCTCCCTATAAAACCCCCCGATTCCAAGACCTTCCTCGGATCGCTCCGAGTTCCATCCTGCCTTGCTGCCACTTTGCTTTGCAAGCCTTCCCCTCAGTTCCAGTAGCTGAGTCTGCGCAACTTTGGACCTTCACAGTGACCTCTCCGGGTTTCAGGACAGGTGTCGTATCACCCAATTCAACAATCCGTCTCAAAATCCCTCTATACCACTCCAACCTTTATTTTCTATAGTTATCTGAGTGTGCGTGTTGCATACACAGTTTGTCTGTATTTAATAAAAATCTCAATTATTCTTAAACTTGGTGTGCTCCTTGGCTTGGCCTGACCCCGTAGTCATTGGGTAAAAGATTCCGCTGCGTTGCCCTGCCTCTCACAGTGCAAACTTGCGCTCTAGCTAATTTCCCCAAACTTAGTTAATTGAGAGCGCAGATACGTGTCGCTCCCAGGACCCCCAGTAAATAGGATAACAATAGCCCCACATTCACTACACAACACTGGCTCTTGCCTTGAGTATCTTTGCAGAAAAACATGGAATATACCTTACCATGAATAAATTAAAATAACCAGTGAATGAATCTTCTAAATTGCCTTGTTGCTTTGGCACCGTTTGCCTGCTGTTTTTCTCAGCTGGTGGCTTCTCACTTTTCTTTGTGACTTTGTAAACCCTTTTTGATCCACCAAGAGCACTCAGCATCGGGTGAGATTAAAGAATATAAACAAAGTAAGACATCTGGGTGATGTTAGGAGCCCATCCTTAAATTCCTCAAGCTGTCACTCACTTAATTTTGATGAGGAGATTCACAAATAGGCTTCATTGTAAGTGCAACAGCAGGAAGAATTTAAAAAAAAAAAACATCAACAGTGCATTTCATGATCTCCAAACCACTTGAGCCACCTGGGAGAAGGAAACCACATTTCATAAATGTCTCCCCTTTCGCTCTTTCTATTTCCTTTTTTTCACTTCACTTAGCCTTTTCTGCCCAATTTTCTCCCACCACAGTGAGTTCTAGTACCTAATGGATTAGCAGTGATCTTCACAGATTGCTCACACCTGCAGTTCTGTCGACTCCCCTCTTCTACTTTGTTCAATCAGCCATACCTTGATAAGTCCATCAGCTTCCAAAATGACATGCAAACTGAGACCCACCTGACAACTCAAGGCCTGACACCTGGGTGGAACAGGAAAACGGAGAAGATGGACTTAGGCAATTACTTAAGAAAAGGGGGGAGTGGAAGACAGTATGTGAGGTATATGTTTGGAGAACAGAACAAGCAGAAGTGGAACTGATTCACACAAATGTTTAAAAAAGAATAAAGGTTGCTGAGATCTAAATATACTAATGTGTATCTGTACTTCTTTTGGGGTTCTCTGGGGTCAAATATAGCTGAATGTTGCAAACATAATTATAATTTATGTCCATGTGTATAAGCAAACCAATGAACTGCATATTAAATTTGATGCATATGTAATGTCTGAAAAAGTTCTGGGCATCCAATAAGATGCCAGTACAGGACTTTAATTCAGGACTCTTCTGCTTGTGCTGCTCTGTAATATTACAACAGTTGGATGCCCTAAATTAAAGCCCTAGATTTAAAAAAAAAATACAAAACAGATGCCAACACAATATTAAAATTCATTTACCCTTTTTTCCCCTCTTAAATACATAACTGAACATGTCATTCTTTTATTCAAAGAGAAAGGGGCCTAGTTCTTAGCCCTGGCAACTGCTGCTCCTCTTGAGCAATCCCACTCTGGACTCAGGTCCCTTCCACACAACACTCTTATAACGTGATTATTCCACTTTCAACCTCAGGCCGGCCCCTCCCGAAGCTGCAAACCCCAGGATTCCCTAGGAGGTTGAAAGTGGAATAATTGCTCTATAAGAGTGTTGTGAGGAAAGGACCTCAGCTAGCAAGTACAGTCCTTCCCTGGGGTTTCCCTGAACGCTGGGCTGATCCAAAAACTCATAGGGGTTACATCTGCACAAAACATACATACACAGAGGGACTGCATTATTTTTCCTTCCACCACTCATGTGTTGCTCTGGAGTACCCCAATCTTTGGGGGTATGCAGCAGATGCACACCTCTGTTGCCAGATGATGGCGTGAAATGCCCCACTTATGTGCATGGAGTGCTATGTGACGTACATTTAACCAGAGACATTTAGCATACAAATAGTTTTCCTGCCATTACTCCCTCTTAGTTCTACCAACATGGGACTGGGATGCTAGGACTGAATAACATCTTCCCCCTCCTCCTGCCACGTCACAAATTAAAATCTCTGAACAGATGTTTTTGTTGCAGGTGTTGAAAAGCAGAAATCCTTAGACATAAATGTGTGGTGTGTGAACATGAAATGGTGATATGTGTTTCATTGGCTTTTGTTTATTGACAGATAAAATATTGCTGCTAAACTTCAACCAAAAAAGAAGCAATTGCCAATACTCTAATTTTGCAATAAGCCATCAAGAACACACACGTACTACAAATAAGAGGTCAGAAGAACAAAGTACTGACTAAGCAATGTGCAATGTTGAATTACATGGAGCTAAAGTGCTCAATTATTTTTGCAACTTTTCAGCCATAAGTGAGGAACCTGCCTTGTGTTCTTCTTGTGTGGTCCCTCTCTCTTGTCTCAGCATACCCTTTTTTCAGCTGTTATCTTCCTGACCTACATACCTGGCATAGACTCTCTCAGGCTTATCAATCAAAGCTTGAAGCAAACTGGAGCTGGTTTAGCTGTTTCCTGCTTCAGCTAACAGGAAGTGAAAATTGGTCCTTACCTCCTGACAGGTAAGGATAAAATCCTTATAGAGAAGCAATTAATGAGGAAGGTAACAGTGAATGACTTTTGATCTAATGGTGAAAAATGTTTCCCTTTCCCTTTCCTTAAAGCCTAAGTAAAGTGCTAAGTATAGTTGGTGTTGCTTAGAGTACAAAACACCATTCTGCTTTCTGCTAGAAATTGGCTCGGTCTATTTCTAAAGCAGGTGTATTTCCTACATCACTCAAATGCCAAAAAAATAATGTTAGTAACAAGCAAGACAATGACTATTACAAAGTATTCCATTTATCAAGTGGCGTTTATTCACTTAAGTCACCAACAGCCATCCTGGTTTGGAAATGGATAGGAAGATCTGCCTCTATGAACCCCTCCAGATGAAAAAGAAGCCTCTAAAAGTCCCAGGGTTGGTTCCTGCACAAACTAAATTTATTTTGGAGATCCAGATGATTTTTTCTATATCCCAAAATATTTTCTGGAAACTCCTGGCATTGCCAAGGACTTTTCATTTCTACTTCTCAGGTCAATTTAAATTAAACCAACATTTTCCAAACTGAAATATATCTGTGTGAGAGAGAGAAAGAGTGAGAGTGGAATGAAATCTTGTACCCACCATATCTGGATGAGTTGGACGCAGAGTTGGGATGAATTCTGAAACCAGGTAGAAAGTGAGGCAGCACCACAGAATGCAATACAATAAAATACAAAAACAGTTTTCTTTGGCCCAAGGATCCCACTGATCATCAGAATTGTGTTCAGTCCACCCTACTAGCAGTGGTGATCCAGAAGGATAACTTTATTCTTCAAGCTTCACATTTTTATACTATTTTTCTTGATTAGGAAAGCAGAATACATCAACAAGGTTAGTATTTTGCTCAAGACTGACTGTTATTTCTTACCTAACTCTTCCGTCCACTATCTGGATGACCAGAACAGTGTGCAACTATTAGAATCATAGAACTGGAAGAGACCACAGGGCCCATCTAGCCCAACCCCCGGCTATGCAGGAACATCCATCAGAGCATTCCCAAGAGATGGCCATCCAGCTTCTGCTTAAAAACATCCAAAGAAAGAGACTCTACCACACTCCAAGGGAGCATATTCCAACGCCAGACAGCTCTGACATCAAGTTCTTCCTGAGGTTCAGGTGGAATCTCCTTTCCTGCAGCTTGAATCCATTGCTCTTTGACCTAGTCTCTGCAGCAGCGAAAAACAAGACTGCTCCCTCCTCGACATGACATCCCTATAAATATTTAAATATGGCTATCATGTCCCCTCTTAACCTTCTCTTCTGCAGACTAAACATACCCAGCTCCCTAAGCCATTCTTCATAGGGCATGGCTCCCTTCACCATTTTGGTCGCCCTCCTTGGAACATGTTGATATCCTTCTTAAATTGAGGTGCCCAGAACTGAACACGGTATTCCAAATGAGGTCTAACCAATGCAGAATACAGCGGTACCATTACCAGTCTTGATATAGACACCATACTCCTACTGATGCAACCAAGAATCATGTTGGCTTTCTTGGCTGCCACATCACACTGCTGATTCATGTTCAGCTTGTGATCTACCAAGACTCCTAGATTCCTTTCACACGTACTGCTATCCAACCATGCATTCCTCCATCCTATATTTGTACATTCCATTTTTTCTGCCTAAGTGTAGGACCTTACATTTCTATCTGTTGAAATTCATTTTGTTAGCTTCAGCCCAGCTCTCCAATCTGTCAAGGTCATTTTGAAATTTGATCCTATCTTCTGGGGTATTAGCAACCCCTCCCATCTGCAAAAATGGTGTCATCTGCAAATTTGGTCAGCATGCCCTCTATTTCTTCATCTAAGTCGTTGATAAAGATATTGAACAGCACTGGGCCCAGGACAGAACCCTGTGGCACCCCACTAGTCACTTCTCTCCAGGATGAAAAGCAGCCATTGGTGAGCACCTTTTGGATTTGGTCGGTCAACCAGTTGCAAAACCATCTAAGAGTAGCCCTGTCCAGCCCACATTTTACTATCTTCTTTGCAAGAATGTCATGGGGAACTTTGTCAAAGGCTTTACTGAAATCAAGATATGCTACATCTACAGTATTCCCTTCAGCTATTACGCTTGTAACCCTATTGTAAAAAGAGATAAGATTAGTCTGGCATGACTTATTTCTGAGAAATTCATGTTGACTTTTAATAATTATGGCATTGTTTTCTAAGTAATTACTAAGTAATTTTCAAAGTAATCTCTAGGATCTTTCCTGGTATTGATGTCAGGCTGACAGGACGATAATTATTTGGGTCCTCCTTTTTTCCCTTCTTGAAGATGGGGATGACATTTGGCCTCCTCTAGTCTGCTAAGACTTCTCCTGTTCTCCAAGAGTTCTCAAAGATTATTGTGAGTGGTTCTGAAATGACTTCTGCCAGTTCTTTTAATATCCTTGGATGTAATTCATCTAGCCCTGGAGACTTGAATTCATCTAGTTTAGCCAGATATTCCTGTACTACTTCTCTACCTATTCTGTGCTGCATTTCCCACTCTTCTTTACCTGTTCCCCACTCCCCAGTTTGAGTACTTCTGTCCTTTTGGGAGAAAACTGAGGCAAAGAAGGCATTGAGTAGTTCTGCCTTCTCTCTTCCCTCTGTTAGTAATTGGCCCTCTTCTCCACGCAGCAACCCTATCATTGCCTTGTTTTTCCTTTTGGTGTGGACATATCTAAAACAACCCTTTTTATTGTTTTTAATGTCTCTGGCAAGCCTGAGTTCATTCTACGCTTTAGCTTTTCTGACCTTCTCCCTACATATCCTGGCTATTTGCTTGAATGCCTCTTTGGTGGTTTCCCCCTTCTTCCATTTCCTGTACATGTTTCTTTTAACACTTAGCTCAGCCAAGAGTTCTTTAGTCAACCATTCTGGTTTCTTTAGATACCTGCCATTTTTCCTCGTTATTGGCACAAGTTTTCAATTGTGCCTTCAGTATCTCACTTTTAAGAAACTCCCATCCATCATGAATTCCTTTCTCTTTCCCTGTTCTTGACCACGGAATTTCAGCAAGTAACTTCCTAAGTTTACAGAAATCAGCTTTTTTAAAGTCTAGAATGCATGTCTGGCTACACTTGACTTCTCCTTCCCACAAGCATGTTCACAAGCAAGGCTATCACTGAGGTAACAAACATACTTCCAATTTCAGCAATAATAGTTTCATACAGACATTAACAAACTAGAGGTTAGTCATATAATATGCCAATAGAAATAGTTAATCAATATTCTTGTTATTTTTTTTATTTATTTGTATCCCGCCTCTCCAAATGGATCGAGGCGGCGAACAACTTACAAATAGCGTGTATTTCAATACATTTTTCAATACATGCCCCCAACAAGCTGCGTACTCATTTTACCGACCTGCGGAAGGATGGAAGGCTGAGTCAACCTTGGAGCTCGGCAGGATCGAACTCACAACCTTGTGGCTTGCAGTACTGGCATTTAACCACTGCACCACCAGGGCTCCTCCTTGTTAATCATGCTAATGAGAAGGCAATGGAGAATCTTCTAACATCCCTCATGTACATTTTAAGCTGACATGTATGCCTTCAAGTCCCCTGTTGACTTATGGTGAACCCATGAACTCCATAAAGTTTTCTTAGGCAAGGAATACCCAGAGGTGGTTTGGCCAGTTCCTTCCTCTGAAACATAGCCTACAGCACCTGGTATTCATTGGCACTCTCCTATCCAGGTACTATCCAGGGTTGACCCTGCTTGGCTTCCAAGATCAGATGGGATCTGGTGCCTTGATGTGCATGTCTCTATATTCTCAGAAGTACTTAAGATGGCCACTGGCACGAAACACAATTATTGTTTCCAGGACACAGATGCAACAGAGATCAACGGAGAGAAAGAGGAGTGTTTAAACCAAAATAAAACGATTCTAATGTTTAACTAGTGTAACATCACCAAAGCACTTTAACAATTTGACCTTAACCATTGAATAACTATAAAGGAGGCTGAGTAGAAATCGGTGAAAATTAATTTCTGAAATGCTGCCTGAGTCTCAATGTAACATGATCATGGAAAGGAGAAGGAAGAAAAGAAGGGAGGGAAACACAGGATGTTTCCAAAAAAGAGGTTTGATACAAAACTGGAAATATGCAGGTAAAACAAAGCAAAAAGGACTGGAAACTCTTGATATCTCTGGAGACTTTTTCCCTTCCTCAATGAGCCCTAAGTTGCAGATCAATACAAGTCAATTATAAGGTTTGAGCATTACTGCCCTGAACACTGATTTGTATTTAGGTGACATAGGTGAGAACTAGCATAGTGTAGTGCTTTGAGTCTTGGGCCATTTCCAGACTAGCCTGTTATAGTGTTATTATTCCACTTTCAACATCCTAGGGTTTCCTGGTATTTGCAGTTTAAGACAGGGCCTCAAACCTCAGGATTCCATAGGATGTTGAAAGTGGAACGACAGCACTTTAACAGGCTAGTGCAGAAATGGCCTTGGACTATGATCCTGGAGACCAGGGTCCGATTCCTCGCCCAGCCATGGTGACCTTGAATACATCACACACTCTCAGTCCCACAAAACCCTGTGATAGGTTTGCCTTAGAGTCACCATAAGTCACATAGTACTTGCAGGCACACAACTATAACAACTTACAAGTTGGCTTGATAAGATCAGTCAGGTGGCTGTAGGCAAAGCAAGACACATGATAGTCCATGTTTCTGAAGCAATCAAAGAAATTGATTCATCCCAGCTTGGTTTCTGAGGTTTCCCCAAATACTATCCTTGCATTTCCAAACTTTCCTGTACTCCATGAGGGCTAGAAACTTCCCTTTGGTTAACCGGGGAATTGAGTATCCCATCCCCATGTATTAAATACTCCTGTGCCAAAGCCCAGATTTTCAAATTGCAGGCACACATAGCCCTGCTTATGTTTTGTGGCTGAAGATCAGAGAAAGACTTACTACGCTCATTTGTAAAGCGACACAGAAACCTCAGGCTGTTGCTCAGAGATGTGCGTGCATTTTAGTTTCATTTCCTTGTAATTTAATTCTCCTGGAAACACATAAATACACAGTGATGAGTAAATGGTTTAAGGGTTTACAGTGAAATTCCATAGTTGGTTCCAGGATGTAGCGACATCAAATAAACAGGTCAGGAGGGAATAGAACTTATCTTTACCTCAGGTTTTGTTGTATGTAAACACACACACACACACACACACACACACAAAAGGGGGAATAAAACTAGGCAAAGAAATCAAAAGTACGTTTGCAGTTTCTCTTGTAAATTTGGACCAATATCAGAAAAAATTATATGCGAGTCCTAGGCCATTTCTTCACTATACTGTTATAGTGCTATTATCGCAGTTTCAACATCCTGTGGGAATCCTGGAGTTTGTAGTTTAGGGAGGGGCCTTTAGAATTCTCAGCCAGAGAGCTCTTTGGCTTCAGTAAACTACAAACCCCAGAATTCCATAGGATGTTGAAAGTGGAATAATAGCACTATAATAGTGTAGTGAAGAAATGGCCCTAATTAACTAGAACTTCCCTTTAGGAAGGCAGGGGTTTCTAAGGCCATTTCTGCACCTTAACTATTTCCGTCATCGTCCTGTCACCATCCTGGCAGTGTCACTGCCGGGATGGAAATGTGACCCAAATGCTCCCCACTGCACCTGGCCAGCTGCCTGCTAAAGGGTAGCATAGGTGACATGTGCCTTCCTTCCACAGTGCAGCTGGGCACTTCCCATGCTGCACTGGGGAAGGAAGCACCTAGATCGCGCTTCCTCCCTTTCCGCGTGGCTGCCAGTGATGGGAATGTTGTGCAATCAGGGGCCATTACCAGATTTTTTCCAGTAATGGAATATCCTATGATCATGGTGGGTGGAGATACGTTGGCAGTGGGACCGTGATGATGTCGTGTGAAAGCACAACTTGCAGACTGGCTGCGACGCATCCCCATCGTAGGACAGCGACATTGTGCAGAAATGACCTAAGACAAATAAATACTGGAATTCTGTTGGTTGATCCCAACTAAACCCATTGGGTCAATTGTTGAATGGTGAATCAACATATAGGGAAATCCCATTAATTTAATGGGTATTCTTTAGTCAAGAGTAAAACAGAATTTGGGCACAAAAAACAGATCTGTCCAGCACTGCAGCTCTTTGCAGTTTTTCAGTTAGGGCATCAGTTTTCGTATTCCTAAGATCATCCTGGACTGAAAGTGACTACTAATATGCACAGTGGTGATCATCCATTAATATCTTGTAGTTTAACTTGGTATTTCTTGATTGCCATGCACTGAATTTAAAAACAGAAATGCAGCAATATGCTTGGGGGAAAAAATCCTGTTGCAGTATGGTTGCCTTACTCCTGGTCATGCTATCTGGAGGATGCCTGGTGTTGTCATTCAAAAAAGTAACTCCCCCAAGCTTTGTACACAGTGAATCTAGAATTTTCTTATGAACATGCAAATCCTGTAGATTGTATGCATACAGGTACTTTCACACCAGAGTGTTTAATCTGTTCATGCAACCAAATTGGACATCATTTGTCATATAATTTGCCTCTTGTATTTTTGATATATATATATTTTTAAAAAATAACTGGTACAAGATGAAGGATTGATGTTAGAACCATGGCATGAAAGGAGGGGCTTTATTCCTTTATTCTTAAGGATATGATGCATGCCTGATTTTCATAATAATACATTCTGTTGGAAAAGTGAGAGATAGCATTGGATCTCAAGTGGTATTATCAAATGGGTGAGGGAGAAGCTGAGCAAGAACCAGTCCCACATACCCCCACAAGGCCTAACCAAAAAGAACAAAAAAGTTTATTCTTCTTTGGAAAACAAGCAGTTTTAGTTCTAGTACTTATCCATAAACAAATACATGATCCAATAGACAATTGGGGGGCAAGAGATAAAACAGCTGCTGGTTAACATGGTACAGGAAGAGAGCAAGTATGTAAAAGGCAAACAAACAGGAAGTCATCAATATGCAAACTACCAGTTAGTGAACAGAGGCATACAAAGGTTGCTAACTGTAACATATTCTTTCCATTGCAAATATCCTCTGTGGCTAGTGGAATAGCATTGAAAAGAAACATTTATTGGACCAAATAAAGAGAAGGAAAATTGATCCCATACTTCAAGAAAAAACAATTTTGTGAAGTGAATCTTCTGACGTTGTTCCCCCCTCACTCATTTAGCTCAGTGGGTCTTAACTTTTTCCTTACCGGGGATCCCCTGTAAACATAATTTGTTGCCAGAGATCTCCAAGACTTAACTCAAGATTTAAATATTTAAATTTAGATTTAAATATTCAAGTATTTATTGGAATTCACTATTATTATTATTATTATTATTATTATTATTATTATTATTATTATTATTATTATTGGCATCTGTAAACAAGGATTCAGATCCCTGCTCAGACACTGGGTGATCTTGGGCAAGCCACATTCTCTCAGCCTTAGAGGAAGACAAAGGCAAAACCTCTCTGAAGAAATCTTGCCCGGTGGGTTTCCACGGCCGAGTGGGGATTCAAACCTGGGAATTCTCCAGAACCTATTGCTGTGTCACTTTCATTGGAAACATGCCAGTGAAGGATGTGCGTGGCATCAGGGTGTATGTATGCACACCCAAATTATGCAAATGAGAGAGCAGTTTGGAGTCATGCACATGCCAGCCACATCATGGATGTGGCAGCAGGGGTATGTGGGTACTGAATTGCTCACTTGTTTGTAAATGAGGGTTTAGGCATCCCCCTCATACACACACACACACCTGCTGCTGTTGTGTCCCTGTTGCTTCTACTGGTGTCCAGCAGCAGGGCTTTGCAGAACCCCGTGAGAGCTCCGTGGAGCTTGAGGGTCCTCACATCCCAGGTTAAGAACCACTGATTTAGCTGATTCCACAAGATATTTCCTTGGAAGATAGCTCCACTCAATTCAGTGAGGGTGACCTCTAATTATTCCCTCACCCAAAGAAACCCTTTAAACTCGTGTGTCTATTTTCAAATAAAGCATGTTTAAAGTCCATTACAAAACATCCTTTGTTCTCTCACACTTTTTTAAAAAAGAGAAATGCAAATATTATTTACTTTACTTTTTACTTTATTGAAGTACTTATATTCTGCCCTTATCATAGAATCTCAGTGAGGCATACATTAAAATCAACTTAACCAATTTAAGACACATTTAAAACAGTAAAACAATAACTTAACACAAACTGAAAGCATAGCAAACAGTCTGGCAAGTTAAAACAAGACCCTCTAAAACCAGTTAAAACCATTTAAGACAGTTTAAAAACATGCACATGTGCAGGTTTGGAAGAAATCAGTTAGACCTCCGGCAGTTCAAGTTTAAAAGCAAAGATAAATGGAATAGCATCCTGTGACTATATACTGCTTCAATCACACTGCTTTTTTCTTCGGATATTTGAGCACCCTGCACCACTTGAATAATATCATACCCTCCAAAGGTCTCAGTTTGTTTGGAACAGTCCTGATTAATCCTCTGTTGTTCCATGTTTTTCTGCTGCTTTTAAAAAGTCCCAGTTCCTCTCTCCTCCTCCTGCTTTCCTCCCTCCTTCTTATTTCAGTTGCTGTGAATTGAGTTCAATGTGCAAAAGTAGTTTGCATTCAGTTAAGTCACCAGGGAGTGAAATCTTGTCCTTCCCAGAGGGCACAGACAAAAGCCAACTGCTACAGCCTCTCCTAGCATGTGTGTTCTTCTTCCTTAATAAATTTTGTCATCTTGACCATAGTCCAATGCTGCTTGTCCACATGTGTCCCAGGGTCTTTCTGCACTACATTGATAAAGTGCTATTATTCTACTTTCAACATCCTGTGGATTCTGGGGTTTGTAGTTTCCTGAGGCCAAAGAGCCCTCTGGCTGAGAATTCTCAATTCCCCTCCCTAAACTGCAAACCCCAGGATTCCATTGGATGTTGAAAGTGGAATAACAGCACTGTAACAGGGTAATGTGAAAAAGTTCCTAGTTTTTATCTGTGAAATATTGGAGGCCATGTATTATTAGCTACAAGAAGTACAGTCCACCCATTCAAAAAAAGGAGGGAACCTACCACATACGTGGCCAGCATCCCAAAATGAAAATGAAAGTGGTTGTGAATCACAGCGTTTTCCTAGTATGAGGTCTTCAGGGGAGGCTTGCCATTGCCTGCCGCTGAGGACGAGAGAGTGTGACTTGCCCAAAGTCATTCATTGGGTACATGACTGAACAGGAAAGAATGTGACTTACTGAGGGTCACATAGTGGCCAAGCAATGATTCAAACCCTGGTCTCCCCAGATGCTAGTTCTATACTCAAGCTATTTCCACAATACTGTTATGGTGCTATTGTTCCACTTCCACTGTTATGGTGCTATTGTTCCACTTCCAACATCCTATGGAATCCTGGGATTTGCAGTTTTTGGGGGGCATATAGAATTCTCAGCCAGAGACCTCTTTGGCCTCAGTAAACTACAAACTCCAGAATTCCACAGGATGTTGGAAGTGGAATAATAGCACTGTAACAGTGTAGTGCGGAAATGGCCCAGCACTCACACCACTGCACCACACTGATTCTCCTGAGAAGCTTCGGTGTTGGCCAAATTTACAAAGGCTGCCTATGTGAGGGAGCCAGATTGGTCGAACCCTTGGACCAGTGGCTAGAAAATATAGTGGGACACAGCATATCAGAACTGGCTGTCCCTGTTCTATGCAAATTGCCCCACAACATTAAAGATATCCTATATCTACGTAAACAGATTGGATTACTAATATCCCAGTCCAGTGGTGGTTTTGAATCACAATAATTATTCTGAAACAAACTCAACCCTTGGGGGAAGGGAAGCAGACTGATCACAAAGACTGAGTGTAGGGTTTTTTTTTTCTCTCTCTTTCTTTTTTTTTTTTAAATAAAACCTTTTTTCCCAGACTTTAACTAAACTTTATCCACCATTGTCAGTCAAGGTAGACAGCTGAGAGCGATATTAGAGCAGGTAATTGTGTGGATCCATCAACAGCTTTTGTCCCCAAGCTACTGAGTCTTATACTAAAGTGGGCACAGAACAGCACTGTAGTAGATTAAAGGCAAAAGATCTTTCTTCAGTTGCTTCCCTGCTTACCAGCTGTTATTTTCTACAGGTGGAGGGAGGAGGGACTGTGGACAAGCAGTACCATAATATCCATCAGGAACCACCTAACCTGTTGCAAACTGTGTTTTTCCCCTTGACCGACACCACGAAAACATTTTATTCATCTCCTTTTAACTTATTTCTATCTTGTCTCTCTGGCCCTGACATTAATTATGTGTGCACAGTTCTTTATCTATACATTTTGGTGAAAACGTTTTTCTTTCCTTCCTTCCCCCTCCTTCACCTTCTTTTTAGACACAGACACACACATACACACACACAGCTCTTTGATCCCAGACAAGAGGAATTCATAAAAAGGTTTGTGGTGGGAGCTTAGATAAACACCATAGAAGGAACAGGCCGATTTTATTAACATCTAGTTGTTGATCACCGGCATTGACAAATGTGCTGATGCCAAGCTGCCAAAGGGTAGCTACGATTGTTATGGGCGCTTGTGGCTGAAATCCATTTGGTAGAGTAAGACCTAACTGAATCAATTAAGTTTACATAAGGGTTAACTTACTAAGTTCCCATTGATTGAATGGCTCTGCTCTAGCTAGAGTTAGGTCTTTCTCTGTGCATGTATGCATATGCCAAATTTAGCACTGCCAATTTTTCAATTGGTCAGGTTGTGGAATGCTCCTCATCTCCCAACTCATCTTTGTCACCTTGCAATTAATAATAACCAAAAATATTTTGAGGAGGACTGATGATGATGGCAACAACAATGTCAATGATGATGATACAGACTTACAGCTTTAAAATGCTGAGAATGTAGCATATCCCAGCCATGGTTTCAAGGTTTGCTTGGGAAGGGGACAAAGGAGAAAGATTTGGAGAAACAGAATGGGAGGAAAGGATAAGGAAGATGACGTGAGTCACTAGGAGAAGTGAGGATAGAAGGAGAGAGAAGATGAAGAGAAGAAGGGAATGTGGGGTAAGAAGGGAGATAACAAATGGAGCCATGAGAATTGAAAAGGAAGAAGAGAATGAGATAGAGGAAGAAGGCCCAGGAAAGGAGGGAGAACATGAGTACAACTAAAAAAATATGGGGAAGACGGAGAGGTAAGGTAGGAAGGAGGTGTTTAGCCAGGAGGTTTTGGTGGGAGAGGGCAGAAGGAGAAGCCAGAGGAGATGTGGAGAACAAAGAGAAGAGGAGAAAACACTTAGCCACGAATTGAGTGGAGTGTCTGGCTAAATCCTGCCACAAAACCCCCATGATAGGGTTGTCTTAGAGTTGTCAAGTCAGAAATGACTTGAAGGCACACAACAACAACAACAACAACAACAACAACAACAACAACAACAACAGAGTAAGAGAGAAGACGAATGTAGGTAGGCATTGTGACAGAAAGAACAAGAAAAAGAACAAGAGAGTTAAAAAGAAAGAAGGGAAGGAGGAAACATTTAGCCAGGATGTGCGGAAGGGAGGAAGAGGGTAAGACAGAAAAGTGAAGAATTAAAAGGGAAAAGAATCAAGAATCCAAAGAGAACTGAAAAAGAAAGGTATTCATATATGTTTTTTGCTAGCAGTGGTACAACTCCTGTATGCCTGAAACCAAGAAATTAAATAGAATGAAGTGGGAACAGAACTGGGAAAATTAACAGCAAGATATAGAAAGCAACAAAGCAGCAGTCTGGTAGTTCTGTATTCGGTGACTCCTGAGGTATCTCAGAATTTCAGCTATAGTTGCCAGCTATAGTTTGAGAAATTTCAAGGGGGTGGAAGGAGGGCAGGGAGACCCCAGTTATTTCAAAGAAGCCTTGTTGGGTGAACTCTTGTTTTGTGTTATCAATGTTGTTTACTTGAGGAAAGGAAACTTTCTCAATGCCACTTCCTTGGTCAACTTCCTCCCTCCCTCCTGAAATTCCTCATGAAAAATGACATTTCTTAATGCTGTTAATATGTTTTTGAAAACCCACCCTTTTAGAATCAACAATGCATATCTGCTCTGAACCTTTTCAGCTTCTTTAGATTGGAGAGCAGAGGGACAAATTTTGCAGGTATAAGGAATTATTTAGAAATCAAGTCAATTCAGGTTAATTCAGTCTCTCAGAAAAGTTCTTTTTAGGTGGCTCTGTCGCAAATTGCAAAGAAGATGCAAGAGCAAGATTACCTAAATCAACATATTTGTATTGCTAAGTGTCCTATGCAGACTTCAAAACTTCCACCTTTCTTTCAATGACCTTAGAAAATTAAAATCCCTGTTTCGTTCAAAGTGGGGGAAAACATCCCACTACATTTGCTTATGTATTTCTTTGGGTTATACTACTGATTTGTTTAGGTTCTTTCTTCCCCATTCTGGGGGAATGTTGAGGAGCAGAAAAAATGATGAGGAGTAGAAATGACTGGGATTTGTATGTTTTAGATTTCTGTTTTAATGTAGTATCTAGAGTAACTTCCCATCCTGCTTTTACATCAGAGTAGAGACAGTTGGGTCCATGGGCTTATATGCAGCCCTCAGGGCTGTTTTGGAGCTCCCTAGCATCTCTCCCAAAAATGTGAATGCTTTTTGCCAGATAATGCATGCTCCAAGCCAAAAATAAAAAAAATTCAAAATTCAAAAAATTCAAAGGAAGTTTAAAAAATTGGAGGGGGGACATGACCAGGGATGCAGTCCTTTAAGGTGTCATGGAAAGTCAAGGCAGTCCCCCAACCCCTGAGAGTTGCCAGCTTTTGCTTTCAATTGATCTGAGTCCAGTAACTATCTACATAATCTGGTATCATCTTCTAGGAAACAAATATATGCAATACATCTGGAGTTTCAAGCCTATTTCAGTTGTGCCCGTAATCATCCTAACCAACAGCAAAGTGGGGCCAAAAGACATATGATGCTGTCCCATCGCGCTAAACTGGTTGCAGCTTAACCAGGGACAAGAACAGAGCTTGAAAGTAACTTATGACAAACAACGGGGTTACTGAACATCTGCAGCACAGGTCTACAGTTCATGGACATGAAGAAGACACTGATATAGAAATAAGGAAGGGTAGGAATTAGGTAAGGGAGTCAGGTAGTGGAATTTAGGAAGTCTGTGACCTGAAAGGAAAATCCAGTGGCTTAAATTATTCCAACCACGCCTCAATATTTCCTACAGTTGGTGGACCATGTCTTCATTAAAGGAATATCCAGACCATGGGTGACCACAATGTGAGGCCTTCTAGATGTTTTGGCCAAACATTCCCATCAGATGTGCCTAGCATAACCATTAGTAAAGGTGAGTGGTCTGAAGCATCTGGAGGTCCAAAGATATTCAATCCCAGGGAAAAACAATTTTGGGTGAGAGAGATCAGTGGTCTACTACACACTCTAAGGTGAAGTCAGGAGTGTTTTGTGAAGGAAGCAAATGCTGTTTGAGGCAGCCATATTTACTTTCTTCCATCATGGCCAAAGCAGGTTGTCTCCTATCCAGGAACAGACTAGACCCATTTCCTCCAACATTTCGAAAAATTGGGAGCCGTGTAGCCAAGAAACATCAAGAGGTCAAAAGTTAAGCTAGGAAAGAGTGCAGCAGTTTGCCTTTGCCTGAGTTTACTGGGAAGAGAAAGATTCTGTTCCCTCCTCTCCTTCCCCCTGCTGAGTCAATTGAGTGCAAACTCCTTTTGCACTTTGAACTCAGTTCATAGCAACTGAAGTAAACTGAGGCCTTTTCCACATGGCGTAGTCACTGCGTAGCTGCGACGGCTTGAGGGGGCGTGTATCCACACAACGTCGTCGCTAGTGAGTTGATGTTAAGTTGCTGGCGCACCTTTGCATGTTGTATTTGAGTAACAGAAAAAATGCATTTTCAGTCCCTGAGACCACTTCTACTATGTTTCTACAACTACATGCAGAACCGTCGAAGCGCATTTGCGCAGGAATGGGCATGTTCAGGGTGGGCCCGGCCTGGCACACCATCATTTCCTGTGCCAATTTGTCCTTGCCCACCAGAACAGAGGTCGCCGTCATTTTCCTCCATTGTGAAGAAGTCAGCAGGTAAGGTTTTTGTAAGGTTTCTATAAGGTTTTTATATTTTATATTTTCTTCTTTTATTTCTTTTTCCCATTCCACTAAATTCTTCCTAATAATTCATTAGGAAACTTTACAGTATCACCACCTAACTATTTTTAAGGGTGAATGATGCGCTGCCCAAACTGTTGTGGGGGTTTTGAAGCCTTCCTCAAGTGAAGGCTTCAAAGCCTTATGGGACTTGCAGTCGCCTAACCTCCCTCCCCACAACTCTCCAGCCTCCCTCACCCCATGGCCCAAGCCTCCACTGACAAATCTCCCTAGAAACAGGCTGTAGATATATGTGACCACCTCTAGGGGGTTGAAAGAAGGCACCGAACAAGCTTCTGGCCAAAGAGGTCCTGCACAGCTTCATCACTTCCTGCACATGTCACCAGGCTTGATGCACGCCATTTTGTATCTATAGGCACACCACACGGACCAGGTCTTGCAGTGCCAGGCTTGTCCAGCACTTTTACACAGAAACAGGGTCCACCAATGCTCTGCTAAAGAATGCCGATACAAGAGCAAAGCAATATGTCTTGAGTACCAGCAACGCATCGCCGCAAACTCGATGACCGGTAGGGAAAGGGTCACCTGTCCCTACTACAAGGAGCTGGATAGGATCCTTGGGAGGATGTGAGCGTGGTCCCAAAACGAGTTTCCAGAAGCCTCCACCTTGCTCCTGAAAGATATGATGAAGACACCCAGGGAGGACATGTGAACGCAGCAACAGAAATGCCTGTCCCCGTTGCCTCGCAGTATTGGGCTGTGAGTCCCAGCAACTCCGAAGGTATGAGCATGTACCATCGTAACCTGGGTGGTGTGTTGTTTTGCAATACAAGGTAGTAGGGGAATGAATGCGATGCAAGTCCTGTAAAGTATTAATGAATGTTTTTGCCACTTTTTTGGGAAATGCAGTCAATAACCTTGGTGGGAATGATAAGTTACTTACATGTGAACCACCCCCCTCCAACCGCTAGAGCAGTTAAGCCTTCCTTCTCCTGAGAGGCATTGCCAGCAGGTACCTGAGAATGCTGTCAAGAGCAGGATAACTCCAGCATCTACTCCGGAAGTGGCCAATGCCTGGTCTTCCGGGAGGTCCTGGAATGCCTTTCTGAGCGCCTGTCAGCATCATCCTGTTATGCTGTGATGTTCAGGCCCCTCAGGTATGGTTTACACAGAAACCCTGAGTACTTTCTATTTTTTCTTCACAGCCTCCTTGGCAGTGACTCGCATGACAACAGACACTCTGGACATGCTTGACAAAAGCTCCATGGATCTTTTTCATGGCAATAGCCAGAGAACAGGTAGGTGTGCACTGCGTGTTATGGTTCCCTCATTTGTTAAGTCCGAATGCACTCCTGTGCAAGCACTGCAAAAATTACTGGACAGTCGTAATGGCCTTTTTTGCTTTCCTTTTCAGGCAACAAGGATTCAGGGAGGGGGGCCAAGCAGGGGAGACTGTAGAGGTGCCTAGCACAAGCCCCTGCTCATCTGAAGTTGGTGAGTATGCCGGTGAAACAGAAGCTGATGTGTTGTTTTCAGATGGAGTGCATGGCTTTGCTGCTGGCACACTGGCCAGAACACTGCACAGTTGTTTTTACATTGTGTGTCCTGACTCTGCTTTCAGAAAGATCTGATAGCGGAAGGAGCTCCCCAACCCACATGGCCGTGGCGGCACTTTCTCCAATGTCCAGGCTGAGGTGGGCCAGGGCATGAGACAAATCTGGAAGGAGATCCAAGGCAAGTGTCATCACTGTCGCAATGATGGAGTACTTGAAGGAGCAGCAGGAGCTGAATAGGATGGCGTTCTTAGGCGAGATGCAGAACAGCAACAGTGCATTGAGCACCTTGGTTGAACTGTACAAGAGGGACCTTGAGTCCAGCACAGAGGAGAGGAAGGAAGTCTTGACCCTTTTCCGCATTGGCAGCAGGGTCATGACCTCCATACTTGAAAATATGGAGAGGTCAAATCCCAACCTTAGCAATGATCCCACCACGATAATATTTCAGGCAGTGAGGAAGACCAGGATACCACTGAGGATTCAGAGACACAGCTTCCCCAGGGAGTCTCACAGGCAGGGCATATAGGTGGCAAGCCAGTGAGGGCAAAGAAAGCTCTTATCCACTACAGCCCCTAAGGAATGGGGGCATGGGTTCAAAGGATCAACAGAAGCAAAGTTGTAGCTCTGTTATTGTTTTTTGGGGGGAGCAGTTGGGGTGAGTCCCAATTGTTGATTTTGCAAAGTAGGATTGCAATTTTAAAAGTTCTCATAGCCTGGCGCCAAGGCAGGGATTGGCAACTGGGCAGAAATGCTGACAGTACAGCTAAATGGCAAAAGAACCTCCCATCAGTATGTTCCTTTCTCCTAGCCTTCAGAAATGTTATGTGCCATGTAAACTGACAGCTATGGCAATTTCTGCACTACACTGCTATAGTGCTATGATCCCTCTTTCAGTGTCCTATGAAATCCTGGGGTTTGCCTTTGATTCCCTTCCCCAGACAGCAAACCTCAAGATTCCAAAGGATGCTGGAAGTGGGATTCTAGCACTAAAGCAGTCTAGTGCAGAAATTGCTTATGTGTGAAGAGGTGTGTTGTTACTGTTCTCCTTAAATATTGGTTTTACTATTTATACTGTTCCTACTGTGGGCAAGGAAAACTTTCTTGTGGTTTATAATATGCATGAAGGGTTGTAATGTTCCTGTTCTCCTTTTATAATGTTTGCTAATAAAAGGTTTTGTTAGTATATTCTCTAGACCTCTTTTCCCCCAACCTTTGATTCCCATCACAGAGGTGGTTTTGTGTGGCAAACTTGTAGGCCAGCTGAGACTGCATGAGGAAAGAGGAAACACTGGAACATTCACAGTATAAACACCATTATTTATTCATGTTAACAGAATAATGTCCACAGTAGAGTGAAGCCCCTATAATATGGCCCACAACAGAAATTTCCCAAACATGCAAATTTCAAAGACTGAAAGGTAAAGGGTGGCCTTTGGAAATCAAAGAGACAATGTGCTTGCTATGGCAGCCCTCACTCTTTCACCCTCCCTGACCCTCCTCCCAGCAGCAAATGTCCATATGTCCTGCTGAATCTGAGGAATGTTGACAGTTGGGAGGGGCGCAGGTTTGGATGAAAGATGTGGCCCTTTGATTCACAGATGTTGTGCAGAACCACACAGGTGGATATCACAGGTAGGAAGTTTTGCTCTGAAACAGTCAGGGGGACAGAGAGGCAACCCCATTTTGCCTTCAGTCTCCCAAAAGCATGCTCCACAATGTTTCTGCAGTGGTTGAGTGCCCTGTTGAATGCCTGCCTCCTTTCATCCAGATGCCCTGCATATGGCTTCATGAGCCAATGTGAAAGGGGGTACGTGGCATCCACCAGGATGAGTGGGTCAACTTGCACCCCTGCTATAGTGATTGTGGGATTCCCTGGAACAAAGCGGCCAGCCTCCATCACCTGCCACATTGTTGAGTGCCTAAATATATGGGCATCATGGGTTCTGCTCTTATACCCCAACTCCAAATCAATGAACCTCCCACAATGATCCACCGTCCCTTGCATCAGCATGGAGAAGGAATCCTTCTGATTGATGAACTCCTCCCATCGTCCCTTGGGTGGCCTAACTTGGATGTGCGTTCCATCCACTGCGCCAACGCACTGGGGGAATCCCATCTCCTGGAAGCCATCCATTATCTGTGGGTGGGGTTGGGAAAACATTAACACACAAAGTTAACACTCTACAGCTGGCAAATTTCAAAATGCAGATTTCAACTAATGTTTGATCCCACCACCTTGCCTGCCACTGAATGCCCATGCAGCCGTAGGGCACTAGGCGGGCAGATGCAGATCCCACTTCACCCCTCGGGAACTGATTGGGAGGGCAGCTCCAAGAACTGGAAATCCCATGGTGCTGCACTCTGTTGCCAAGGGCAGGTGGGCAGCCTCCCACTCCTCTACTACCACCTCCCAATGCCTTCTCCCACCACGAAGTTCTTCTGTGGGCCAAAGGTGGGCCCATCATGGCCCGGGCAGGTAGCCTGCATGGCCCTAGAGTGAGGATTCAAAACAACAGATCCCTTCAAACTACAGATCCCAGTTCCCCATTGAGAAATTACTTGGAGGGGATGAATGAGGAAATGAAATCCTATGGTGCTGCACACTCTTGCCATGGCATGGACAGGGAGTCACCCATTCCCCTGGAAGCACCCACGCTGCCTTCCTCTCAGCATATACCCAGCATGCCCCAGAGCACTTCTTTGCATCCAAAGGGAAATAGGGGTGGCTCACCCTGCGATAGTCAGAAGACCATGCTCAATGGCAAGGCAGACTTCAATCGTGATCTCTGCCACTGTGGAGATGCCCAAGCCGAAGGTGTTTGCGGTCTTCCAGTATATGAGTGGGGTTGTGAGCCACCAGACAGCTATGGCGACACACTCCTCCACAGGAATGGGATCCCGCATAACAGTGAGTGTACACTGAAGGTGTGGGCACAGCTGCTCAGTGATTTCAAATAGAGTGGCATGAGTCATATGGAAGTGGTAGAGCCACTGGTCATTATCCCACGTTGACAAGACCTCCATGATCCACCAGGTCCTGCACATTCGTTTGCGCACCTACCATCTGCAGGGCCAGGGGACCCTTATAAAGCTGCCGTCGTGCAGGGTGGTGAAATAGCTGGCATCCAGGTCAGCTGCCAGAGAAGAAGCAAGAAGGCAGTTCACCCATTGTGCGTGGTGGCTGGCATCCAAAAGGCTGCGTCTAACTGCCCGCTCCCTCTGCCATTGTCTTTGCAGGAATGCTGCAGCCAATGTGAGGATATCCACATATGTACGGAGCACTCACAGCACTGTGGCAAGTGACCTCTCATGCTCCATTTTGCCTGTAAAGAGTGAAAGACAGACAACCAGGACATGTGCTGTGAAATGCCACATGGCCGGAAGTCACGTGACATCTACATAGGGAGATTCTTCCAAAGATTTTAAAAAATTAAAAAAGAAAAGGATCCAATGAAATGAGCTGAGGCAGGCCATAGGCAGAGCAGGGGAGCAGTTACGAATGCTGTGGTGCGGAACAAGAAAGCACTCTTCACCGCCTCAAGTGGATGACAGTGCAGAATGCCACGTTGGAGAAATGACTCAGAAATGCAGCCATAAACTCCACTCCTACAACACCATGAGGCGTGTCTGTCATCTCATACAGAAAGGGCCTGAGAATAAGGGGGAAAATGGGAGGAGGAAAAAGATCCTGGAACATTTTAAAATTTGCTGGAAAAATGGGATGACAGAAGAGTAATCAAGACTGTTTCTGCCAAATCGGGACAGCTGGAGAATATGCCAAACCTGCTTAGCTTAACAACAGTTAGGAACTACCTTATATTGAATCAGATGACTGGTCCATCAAATCCATTAATATTAACTCAGACTGGCAACAGCTCTTCAGGGTTTCAGATACAATTATTTCCTAGTCATACCAGGAGATCCCTGTTATTACCTGACTTGTATCACAGTACTTACCGTGACCAACCTTGCATAACTTCTGAGGTCAGGCAAGCTTGGCAGGTTCAGGGTGGCAAGCTGGTCAAGTCACTCCTTCGTGCTCTGAATTTGGACCCAGCTATATGTTCCTTTAATTTACAAAATGAAAATTCCTCTAACAGGCTTGCAGAATTTGTTGATGGGGGGGGACCCTGCTCATAGTGCAAAATCAGCAATATATGGCAGCCCACCCAGTGGCTCAATAGACTACTTTTTGCCCAAAAAAGCTGAGGGTTTATCAGTATTCAGATGGGATGCAACATACAGATTATGGAAATGCTGGTTTTGGCTGAGTGGATTAAATATGTGCAGGGCTATCCTATAACCCAAAGGTAGAAGATATATTGCCTTTCAGAGATTGTTAGACTAAACCCCCCATGATCCCTCACCATTTGCTATACTAGCTAGTGCTGATGGGAATTGTTGTCTAAGAACATGAGAGGGCATTCATCCTAGTAATCTGTCTTCCTCTCCTTGAGCCCCCCCCCCGGAGTCTCTTGGACAGCAGCTCCCATAAATCCACAGCCCGTTGGATCCCTAGAGCAAGCAAAACTCTAGTTGGATGTAAGTTGGTCATCACTTGCATCCTATTGACTTTAATGAGCAAGTCTGGATCCACCTGTCTCTGGTGAAGGAATAAAGATGGATTGTGTCCATTCCTCCATTTACAAGTGTTTCTAGCAAATGCTTCTAGCACTGCCAGATCCCTTTTGAATCAACTGCAATTAGCTTATCTTCAATTATATAAACAGGTACATGATGACAGTGTTTGGTAGCATAGGTATTATAAGGAAAATAAGGGGTTCTTTAGTTTGAATGGTGGTATTAGTGAAAAACAGATTAAAGCTTATGTGGATATCTACAATAATAGCTAGGCTAATTCTATTGTCTGCTTCTCCCAAATTATTTTATTAGGTGCAACATATTCCTTATAATGAAAGGAAACCCCTGACTCTGTTGCCTTCTAATGAAAATTCCTTTGTAAGATCACAACAGGATTTCCCACCATTTCTCCGTTCTGGTGAAATTAAGTCCCTGTGGTTGGTCATCATGGTAATCTAATTTTAGCCAATCAGCTCAGGAGACACCATTTACCTCACCGAAAAATATCCGCTGTCATAGCAACAAGTGGCTTTGCTCTGATCATATTTGGCTCCTTTAGCAGAATGAAAGACCCTGGCTTCCTTTTTAGATGATTAATCTTTTTCCCTTGTGAGCCTTCTTGAATATATTAGCAAAACAAGCATGAAAATTTTGTTTATCCCAAGACAATCAACAGAAAATTACCTGCAAACGTTAATTCTCATTAGGGCACAGTCAATGAATGGCGTGCCATATGGTATATGAGAAATGGGAAGGAGCAATGAAATATTTCTTAGCTGCAACAGGTTGTTAAAAGTTTATCAGCACTTTCAGATTGAAAATTTAAACAAAGTGGGAAGGGAAGAAGGAGAATATTTATTTAAAAATAAAATTTAAGGAAGACATTGTCAAACCAGAAATCTAGCTTTGTCAATCTAGACATTGTCAAACCAGAAACCAGAAGCGAGCCTGAGGGTTCAAGAAACACAGCCAAAGTGGGTGATTTAAGAAGAGCGACCGTGTTCCCAGTTTAAGGCATGCTTATATAGTTCTGCAAAAGAACTGAAACTCACATAATTGTTTGTGGGGGGGGGTATTACCCCAAAACTAGGTGACTCAGGAGTCCAGCCAAAATGCCAGTACCTGTGTGAAAAAGTGGGGAATATTAGCTCAACCTGCAAGAAAGGGCTAACCTTAGGAGATCTTTTACACCTATATTTACTGGTACTTATGCAGGGAAGAACCAGATGGACCGCCTAAAAGTAAGCTTAAGTGTTTTATTAGAGGAATTGCACACATACACACACAATCCAAGCAGTCATGCAATCACATAAGGATAACTGAAGGGAAAGGGAGGAAAGTTTTGGATAGTGAGATTTTAGAGCAAAGTGGGTGATATTTATCAATCCGGAAGAGCAGCAAAGAAGCAATGATGTGGCTTAGATGACAGTCTAAGGACAGTACATAAATAGAAACTGGAGAGGGAGAGTGGCAACCAGCAACTGGTGTACTGCAAATTGACTGGCCAATAACTGGGGTTTAAGTACTCTATTTCTGCCTGGAGGGCAAGGGTGTTAATGGCTCTCTGGCAGAATAAACAATGGAGGTCACAGAGTGGACAATGAAGTCCCAAATGGGCTAATGATCTTAGTGTTAGGTGAAAAGGGGCTGATGGCCATCCTGATAGCTTGGTAATTGCTGGACAGGTGCGAGGACAAAAGGGAAGCTTGCTTGGTCAGAGAGGGGAAGAGAGGAGTTAAGACAATCAGCCATTTTGTGGGAATCTTCCAAATGCTATTGTCTTAAGAGGTTGAGTCATCAGAGGATAACTGCAAGCCCGTTATTGTTGGAGTTTCCTGGTGATTTCCTGACTATGACCTGTCTACTCTTGAAGGTCCCTTCTGACCTAATCTGCAGCGCATGTGTTTGACCAGCCGTTTCTTCTCATCCATCATGGCCATTCAGCCATAGCAGTGTATAATTTATATTTATGCCAATTAATGTATTCTGCCAATTCTGCCAAAATCATATTTTGCCTATTACTGTATTTGCTGGCATATAAGACTCACTTTTCCCCAAAAAAGTACTGTTGGAAAATAGGGTGCATCTTAAATGCCGCTGTGTCTTATACACTTGCAAATAGTATTTGCCAGTGTATAAATGGGGTGTGTCTTATACACAGGTGCATCTTATATGCTGGCAAATACGGTAAACCACATCAAAGCATGAGGGCATATGGCCTGGTAACAGCGAGTGTCACCTCTTTTACAATGCTCAGGTATAAGTTGACCTCATGTGAAAGTCGAGAGCCGGTTTTGGGGCCAAAATTATGGATTTTGATATGAGCCGTGGATAAGTCAAAGATCATTCTGCAGAGAGGGGAAAGCTCCAGCACTGGCCTAGGAGGCCCCTAGTTACTGCCACCACCATTTTCCTGCCCAGGCATTCAACAAAGCCTTTCACTATCCTACTCAGAGAAGGGGATTGTTCCTTTTTTTTAATAAGAGTTAATGCTGTACCTTAAGTTTTATCAAAAGGAGAAACATCCCTTCTCTGAAGTGAGAGCTTAGTTTGTCCCAGGAGAACCTAAAAGAAGCACCAACCCCTTCTACTTTCTTGGTGCCCCTTTGAGTGGAAGCACCATTTTCCCAACCAGGCATTCAAAAAGACCACAAGGGGTGCCACAGCAGAGAGAGTTTTTTGGGGTGTCAGTGCTTCTTTTGCATTCTCTTGGGATGGACTAAGCTCTTGACTTAATTGCTTAAAATGCAATTGTAGGACTATAACCCAGACACCACCCTACTCAGCCAGGCAAACCTATTAACATGCCTTGAAAGTTACCTCTGGGCTCAGGAGCCTATTAGATCTAGCTAAAGCCCAGGTATTTATCTGTGTACACAATAGTGATTAGTTTAACTATCCATTGAGAACAAAGCCTGAAAGATGCCTTAACATGTTTTTGTATGGTTTTGACAATTTCAACCATGTGAACTCATAGGATGAAAGGTGTCTTCCTACCTACTTCTTGTTTTATCCTCCTTGATGTATGCATATTTTGTTGTGTGCCTTCAAGTAGTTTATGACTTACGGTGACCCTAAAGCAATCCTATTACAAGGTTTTCTGGGGCTGAGAGTATGTGGCGGGCCCAAAGTTACATGGTGGGTTTCCATGGCCGAGTGAGGAATGGAATCCTGGTTTCCAGGGCTGTAGTCCAGTGCTCAAATCACTTCACCACACTGGTTCTCATTGGTCATTTGAGTCCCTCCTATTCTCTTTTTAGAAACATTGGATCACAATTTCCAATGCTAATTTCAAGAAATTTTTTTCACTGAATTTGTGCTAATAATGCATTAATGGGTATTATTATTATTATTATTATTATTATTATTATTATTATTATTATTATTATTATTTTCTTTTTCTTGCTCTCACAGCCCGAAGCAATTTCTCACCAGCAAAGAGATGGGTGAAAACTGTTCTCTAACAATTGTAACTCCTTGGATCTATGTGGTATCGTAAACGGTAACTATGCAATTAGAAGGAGCATATTTATAACCTGACAACAATTGGTGCATCATCCAGCATTTCAAAAATGATTCTGTTATTAATAATTCATGCTCAAGAAACCCATATGTGGGCAATGAAGCAGAAGCAAAGATGAAAATGGAAGCTGATCTGTGAGTAACCTTACATCTGTAGAGAGCCCAATGGAACTGAGATACAACATTTTATCTCTTCCAACGTCTGCGTCAATTCTGTCGGAAGCTGCCTGGCAGCCTTAATATCTATTTGCCAATGCCACTTCTGATTTGCTTAGATAATCATAAAGCTCCAGAGCAGGCACAAGGAGATGGGTAGATAAGATGATGTATGTTCATTGATTCATTGAGTAAGGTGGAGAGAGAAATCTACTTAATGCGTTAAGAGAATTTAATTAAACTGTATGTGTGTGAGCATATGTGCATTCACATATATTTTAGTAAGGCTAGAAGTGGTAAGGCTGGGGTTCCCAAATTTTGATTTTTTAAAAACGTTGTTTAAAACTTATAATTACAAAGAACGACAAAAAAAAAAAAGGAAAAAAAGAAAGAGCAAAAAGGCAGGAAGGGGGATATGAATGCAGGCTAGGTATGTAGATTAATATAAGCTGACTATTTCCAAAAATACATTTCCTTGAAATCAATGTCTATAAAATACATACATAAATAAAGCAGTAATACTCTCTAGTCATTGAAGGATAGTGGCCCAAATTCTGAATTCCATTTCAGAAGGGTTCAATTCACAGAATCACAGAAACAGAGTGGCTCGAATGAATCAAAAAGTTTTCCTGATCCAAAAAGGTTTGTTGTTACAATTATGCTAAGTACACCATGGCATATAATGTTGATTGGTCCGATGCAATAGAATACTTTGAGTATTATGAGGTTATGACAGAATGACTTGCCTAAGGCGATAGGATCACGGAGTCCTAGCAACTTCTTGACATTTTAGGAAGCAGGAATAGTACACAATGAAGATGGAACCCTGCAGCTATAATGCGGTAGATGCAAAACTAACTGAGAGTTACACTTAACAGGAGAATCACTCTACTTTCTGATACCTTGGGTACTGGCAGCCATTTTAATTATACTAGGACATCCTAAGAGTTTCCAAGCTCTCTAGAACTATACAGTAAGAAATAAACCCTCTTCTCAGTCCTCATACCTGGCTGGTGCATTTCTCCTGGAAAACTGGAGAAAATTCCTAGAAACAATTTTGAGAGCAGTAAGCTTTGTGCTGCTTGTAACTGATTAGAATAGCTCCAACAACTCCTCTCTAGGATTATTGCTGTAAGGACTTGCAGATCCTGGCTATGGGATGTTGTGATAGTTCCCACAAAAGTCAGAGCAGTGTCATGGGCTGTTTCATAAGGGGTCTATGGCATAAGGAATTCCAGGAAGAGCACAACAGCAGCATGGCTGTTTCACAGCCTGTGGCTGCCATCCATAAGGGATCCCAGGAAGGTCACAGCAGTATCACGGGTCATTTCATAGCCTACGCCTGCCATCTATAAGGGGTCTTCAAGAATGACAACAGGCTTGTGGATTCTGTCCATGCCAGATTTGGGGCTTGAACAGCATATCTAATGCCTGGGGCAAGCGCAAAAGTTGTGCCCCTAAGTGCTGCTGCTGCCGCTGCTGCCGCTGCCACCGCTGCCACCTCTGCACTGGGCCAAGAAGGACCCCTGCGGGGGTGGTTGTGGTGAGTGGGCATGGGGTACAGTGGCAGGTGCGATGGGGGTGGCAGTGAGCGTGGGGGGCGCGGCAAGTGCCGGGGGGCAGCGGCAGACAGGAGGACACTCCTGGGCATTGGCACCCAGGCCACAAGCCCCACTTGCCCCACCCTAGATACGCCTCTGGACTTAAACCTACATCCTTTTGAGTCCTCACACCCTTTTGGAATCACACAACCTTCACTTTTCTAGATGAACAAATAACTGGAGAATCTGCTGGTTAGGCTTTACTATTTGAAGCTGAAGAAGGGAGACAAAGGCTGGAAGTATTCTTTGCCTAAGCAAGACACCATTTACCAGCTACAAGATGTATTTGTACATCATTTTTTAAAGCTACAACATTGTAAAAGTCATGTTCCTATGCCATAACTTTCATCTCGAGGCATTACCACCTGATGAAAGCATCCCGTATATATATTTTATGAGGGTCACAGAGTGCACTTAGACATTCCAGTTGTATCTTCTTTGATTTTTATATTCCATTAAAGTGTGTGGCTTTGAGCAACAAGTGTGTCGTGGGAGGAGATCACGTGAGGTGGGCTTTATGTGTACATTCATGAATTTGACTGTCAATGCTCTGAAACTAAGCAGCCACATTTTCCCCAGTTCCATTGATCAATCTCTTAATAAATGTATTTCCTTTGATTTCTTATAAGGCTTCACAGCAGTAAAACTCAGGTTAGGGAATATATTGTTACTGTTAATTGCCATGAGGTCAACTTTAAATTATGATGACTATTCATGAGAGATCTCTAAGGCCATTTCTGCACTAGACTTTTATAGCGCTATGATTCCACTTGAAACATCCTACAGAATCCTGGGGTTTGCAGTTTCGGGAGGGGCCAGCCAGCCCCTCCAGAAACTGCAAACCCCAGGATTCCGTAGGATGTTTCAAGTGGAATCATAGCGCTATAAAAGTCTAGTGCAGAAATGGCTTTAGTCACCCTGTTATCAAAAGCCTTGTTCTAGTCTTGTAAACTCAGAGCTTCGCCCTCCTGGATTGAGTCCCTCCACCCATAATATGGTCTTGCTCTTTTCCTACTGCCTTCTCCCTTACAATGCATTGGCTTTTCTAATGCATCATGTTCTCTCATAATACAGTCGGCTCTCCATATTCACAGGTTCAACCAACTATAGTTTGAAAATATTTAAAAAAAAAATCCCAAAAGCAAACTCTGATTTTGCGCTTTTATATAAGGGATTCCATTTTATTAAACCATCATACATAATGGGACTTGAGAATCCATCAATTTTGGTATCCACAAGGAGTCCTCGAACCAAACCCACGTAGGTACCAAGGGCCCACTGTGTGCCCAATGTATAACAGTCTCTGTTTAGTCAGCTTGATGGAATAGCTTAAGTGCTGGATTATGACCAGTGTTCAAATCCCCGCTCAACCATGGAAACCCACTGGTGATCTTGGGCAAGTCACATTGTCTTAACCTCAGAGGAAGACAAAGGCAAACCCTATCTGAACAAATCTTACCAAGAAAACCCTGTAATAGACTCACCTTAGGGTCACCATAAGTCAGAAATGACTTGAAAGCAAACAATAACAGCAAAGGGAGAGTTCAGGGTTGATTTGCTCTTGGATCCTTGTAATTATGCTTATTTATAATGCCCTTTCCACCAGAGGGTGGAACATGAAAGATATACAATCAGAGACAAAGAAAATTAAACATAACAGTATTAATAGATATAAATTCCCCCCAACATCACACCAACTACTACTCATCTTAGGAACCTGAGGCATAACTCAGCAACTTAAGAGAGGAAAATCTTCAACCCCTTACAAGAACAAATGAGATTCTCCTTCAGCCAGAAGTCCAAAGAAAGATGGTTCCACAGATGCAGAGCCAGTTCTTGGAAGGCTTGCAGCCCTAACAGAGGTCATCACATCAGTGGAACAGAGAATAATCCTTTGCCTGTAGACCTTCAATTTCTAGATGTTGCATACTATGCTAGCCAAGCTGCCAGGTACTGGGAGAGATTAGAGTGTAGAGTGCTAAATACAAGAACCAAAGTCAGAAATGGGCCCTGACTCAAACTGGTAGGCAGTGAAGGGATCTACAAGGGAAAGAAATGTAAGTATTTAGAGAGATTTAAAATAACCTGTATGGCATTATTCTGAATTAAAGCCAGAGGAAGAAGGCAAATGCCCTTTTCCCCATAGATCCCTTCACTGGCTACCAGTTTGTGCCAGGGCCCGTTTCAAACTTTTGTTCTTGGTATTTAAAACTTTGCATTCTAACCACCCTCAGTACCTCACAGCTCGGCTTGTGTGGTACGTTCCATCCAGGAATTTGAGATCTACAGGCAAAGGATTATTGTCTGTTCCACCAACGCATACAACTCTGTCAAGGGTGTGAGCCTTTCAAGATCTGGCTCCACATTTGTGGAAGTCTTTCTTTGGCCCTCCAGCTGGAGGAGGATCTCAGCCGTTTTTGTAAATGGTTGAAGACCTTCCTCTTTAACTCACCGTCTTAAGTCACTGAGTTGTGTTTAAGGTGTGTTTAGAGAGCTGGGTATGTTTAGTCTGAAGAAGAGAAGGTTAAGAGGGGACATGATAGCTATGTTTAAATATTTGAAGGGATGCCATGTAGAGGAGGGAGTGGGCTTGTTTTCTGCTGCTCCAGAGACCAGGACAAGAAGCAATGGAAAGCTGCAGGAAAGGAGATTCCACCTGAAACTCAAGAAGAACTTCCTGATGGTCAGGGCTGTCCGGCAGTGGAATATGCTGCCTCGGGTGTAGTGGAGTCTCCTTCTTTGGAGGTTTTTAAGCAGAAGCTGGGTGACCATCTGTCAGGAGTGCTTTGAGGGTGTTCCTGCATGGCAGGGGGTTGGACTGGATGGCCCCTGTGGTCTCTTCCAACTCTACATTTCTATGATTCTATGATTCTAGGTGCTGAGACGGGTAGCGACTGGTGGGGTGTTGAGGATTTCATTCCATGTATTCTTGTGGTGTTTGGTTTTATTGTCTTTATCCCTGGTTGTGTACGTTGATGTTCCACCCTTTGGTGTAAAGGGCATTATAAATAAATGTTGTTGTTGTTATTATATCTATCAGTAGGCTATCAGAATAATCCAGGCACGATATAACCAAATTGTGGAGATGCAGATAGGGAATCTATTGCGGTCAAGAGCCTATGGATCCTATGGATTTTCAAGAGATGGAAATTACATGCCTTTGCAATTGCTCCAATAAAGAGGTATAGATCATCCAGCAAGGCTCTGAGGCTCCTAGCAACTGAAACAAGAGCCACTGTGCAACTCTGTAAACACAGTGGAGACCACGACAAAGGGGTTATTGGATGGTCAGGCTGAAACACCAAGATCTCCATTTTTTCCATATTCAGTTTAAGAAAATAGGTGATCATCCACAAAGAAATGCTTGAGAAGCAGTCCATCACCGAGTTCTACACAGGGGCATCAATTGATTTAAATCTCTGGAAATTCTTTTTGTCATCTGCATAAATCTGATAGTGAAAACCCAAAACTGAAATTTTAAAAACCTAAGAGGGAAGGTATATAATGAAAAAAGAAGACCACCCAAAACTGATGCTTGTGGCACCCCTACAGTTGCAGGAAAACCTTTTGACATTGATCCCTGAAACAAAACAGAGCAGGAACAATCAAACAAAAAAGATTTAAACCAGGACAAAGTGTTCCCTGTTATTCCTAATGGTGCCAAATCTGGTGATCCAAAGTGTCAAAGAAAGATCCAACAGGATCAACACAGATGTTTGTTGCTGAGCCTTAGCTACTAGAATATCATGTAATGAAATGGACAATCTTGACTTTAGTATTCAATGATATATCTTTCCATCTGAAATCTTGTCTTGGTCCTTCATAATTGCCCTTTCAAATCCTAGTCTTCTGATTTCTTGACTGCAGTTTGCTTCATGACTGGGCCAAAGTACAGAAAATCTTTAATTATTTCAATGTAACTTCATTATCTACTTTAAAGTTATGTACATCATTTATTTTCTTCATGTTTAACCCTGCATTTGCACTTTCTTCCTTGATTTTCTTCAATAGTGGTTCCAAGGGAATATAAAGAGCTCCAAATGATCTAGGATTTCAGTTCTTACTATCCACGTCATTGACTATGCTGGTATGGGATGACAGGTCCAATAAATCTAAATTTAATCCAATAAATTTAAAAGTCACACATTCTGTACCTCAACAATGCTATATGCCCTGGAAGCAACCTCCACAAAGGGTTGCTACCTAGACCTACTATTGCTGTATGCCTTGAAGTCATTCCTGACTCATGGTGACTCTAAGGCAAACCTATCACAGGGTTTTCTTGACAGAGGTGGTTCTTGGCAGAAATAGAGGGGGTTTGTCTTTGCCTTTCTCTGAGGATGAGAGAGTGTAACTTGCCCAAGGTCACCTAGTAGATTTCCATGGCTGAGCAGGGATTTGAAATCTGGCTTCTCAGTGTCCTAGTTCAACAGTCAAACCATTACTTTGCCTAAACATTAAGAAGGACTTCTTTATTGTAAGAGCTATTTGAGAGTGGAACAGACTGTCGCAAAGGGTGATGAACTCTCTGTCTCTGGAGGTGTTTAAACAGGGGCCATTTCTGCTTTACAATGTGATAGTGCTATGGTTCCACTTTCAACACCCTGTGGAATTCTAGGATTTGTAGTTTACTGAAGCCAAAGAGCTCTCTGACTGAGAATTCTAAAAGCCTCTCCCTAAACTACAAACCCCAGGATTCCACAGGATGTTGAAAGTGGAATAATAGTACTATAACAGTGTAGTGTTGAAATGGCCAGAGGTTGGATGAGCATTCAGGAGTGGTTTAGTTGTATATTCATGAACGGCAGGGACTTGAACTAGATTGCCCTTGTGGTTAATTCCATGTAGGATTCTATGATCCTGTGAACACAGTGCTAAGAAAGAATAGGCCAGAAAATATTTTGAAGATACAAAAATGCTATCCTATGGCCAAAAGAAAGCAGGTATTAACCTGTCATCTACTTAATAGGTGGAGGTCATATGTCACTTAATCCAATATCTGTGGAGGAAGCGCAAAGTGTAATTGTCCTCAACATTCTAGTCCCATTCAATCAGTCTGGATGTGGGATGTAAATGGTCACTTACTTCATTGTTACTTGAAATAACAAACAATTTCCAATGTTATCTCCCTTCTGGGTGAAATTACAGCAGGTTTGGGGTATTTTCCTGCTATTATTATTATTAGGACTCATTTGTGCATCACCATTTTTTTAACCAAAAGAAAACATCATACAAAATGAACTGTTTTCTACACAAAACATTGGTGTTTGCATATACGAAGCATGTGCAAAAAGTCCTGAAATGCCAATTTAAAAAAAAATTCTGGTAGTTGACTTATTTTTTCAGTGGAGTTTCTCACTATGCTGAGACATCCTTTCTCCTCACAAGCAAGAAACTTGGCAACTGTTCTTTGCATTCCTTTGCATTTATGGAATGTATATTAAGGTTTGAAGGGAGGTGTGCTAGTCCTGTACCTTTGTCACCATTTCCATCATGCAGAGTGATTCCACACAGATTCCACACAGACTTGGAGGACAGGAATGGAAATGCACAAAAGAGAGGGCAGGGCAGGGCAGACCACACAAGCTCTTCTCTCAGTCTCCTATCTGCACCATAGTGTGATGGTCAACATTGTTGTTAGGTTTAGTGAGAACAGGAAGACGATAAGTGCCTCAAAAGACAGCATAATTTCCCCCCCTCTCTTTAGGACATCAGTGAAGGAGTTAAGGGTGTGATTCTGAATATAGGATTTGTGGACAGGAAGCCCCCATGTTTTGATGCCCCATTATCTGATAACTCGCTCTTTTGATGCTTCCAAATTAAGTACAGGTTCCATTAATTTGATAGGGCTTCTGTTCTTCCATCAACTATTTTGGTCTTTCTCTTCCTTCCTTCCTTCCTCCCTCCCTCCCTCCCTCCCTCCCTCCTTCCTTCCTTCCTTCCTTCCTTTGTTTGCTCGAATTAAGAGGAAAGGATTTTTTTTCATATTTATTTAACTGGGAACTTACAGTTATATTTTTTTTGCCTCATTTTTCTTGTTCGGAGGGCAACTTGACAAGAAATTTAACCACATGCTATTCTGTCAGCAGAGAGGGAGGTCTTTTTAAATTATTGTCCAATGTTGTGTGAACCCCTTGGCTCATGTTGGCTTTCAAAGCAAATTTGGCTAAACAGGCAGGAGCACATGTGCTTAGGAAATGTCAGTTTAGTTATTTCGCAACTGTCTTATGTCAATGCAATGTTATTGTTGTGTTAGTGTTATTGTTATGGTAGTACTACTGTTATGTTAGTGTATTATTAGTGTAACATTACTGTTATTGTAAGTTTTATGTACTTCAAGTGGATGTGCGTCAGATATCGTGTGAAATTTTGTGCTTCTTTTGTATGTTAGGTTGGTAAAATGAGTACCCAGCTTGTTGAGGGCAATTAGCTAAACACATTGTAAGCCTCTTAGAGAGCACTTAGCTGATACACGGTATAGAAATGTAACTGTTTTGCTTTGCTATGGTATATCCTTTCTTTTTCTTCATGTCTTAATAAAAAAAAATTTTTTTTAAAAAAAAGAGATTGTAAGTTCAGTTAATATGGTTGGGAACATATTAATGTATACCCTCCAACATTTCACACATGAAAACTGGGACACCTGGGGCCAATCAACATCAGAGTGTAGTCAAGATGGCAAAAGTTAACTAATGAGTCAGAAAACACAAGCTAGAACAAGATGCAACAGGTTACTTTTGCCTGAGTCTACTGGGAAGGACAAGGCTCTGCCCCCTCCTCTCCCCACTGCTGAATTTAGTTTGCAGCAACAGAAATTAAGCTGAGGAGGAATGGGAAAAGTGGGAGGAGGAAAGAGGAACCGGAACATTTTAAAGGCAACTGAAAAAGTGCTTTTTAAAGCACTTTAATCAAACCTGTCCCTGCCAAATCAGATGAGCTGGACGGTATGGGGAGGTAAAAGGATTCCATGTATTGAGTCTGACCATGGTCCATACCACTCAATTTTGTTTAGATCACCCTTCTTCAATGTGTTGCCCCCAGGTATGTTGCATTTACCTGTTCATTTTCAGGGCCAGGCATACAACTAGACAAAGCAGGGCTGAATGATATGGAGGGTGTAGGAATAGTTGCTTCTCTGTTAAAACAGCTGTATTTTCTACCTCCAAACCAGTCTACTGTGCTCAGGTGCAATGGAGGGTCCTGTTCCAACACCAAGGTTGACATAAGTCCCAGGTGCCCTCAGTTGGTTTCTGTAAGTAGGACAGAGGGAAGGCATATTGTTCTTTCCCTTTGCTAGCAAACTGGTGGCTGAAAGTGACAGGGGTTGTAGTCCAACACATCTGGAGAGCACTAGCCTAGGGAAATCTCATTTGCACTGACTGGAAGTAACTTTCCAAGCTTTCAGATGCTAGTCTTTGCCAAGAATTGGCAAGGAGATACCAGGGGATGAACCTGTGACTTTTTTCACTTAAAGCAGATGCTCTACCACTTTATCCTTTTCCTCATCAGCAGGTCTTCTCTGGCTACATAGCCTTTGTCCTCCTCACAAAAGGGTATATTTTCTGCAGTCAAATGACTTCAGCAGAATTATCATTTTCATATCATTAAGATATATTTTTTATCATTTACCATTAATACTCTCCAGTATGAGTGATCTCATTATGTACCCAAGAAGTCCAATTCATCATCAGAGTAATGTAGATCTGATTATTCACAACACCTGTTAATCCTCCCCTCTCCATTTCTTTAGGGGATATTTTTCATTTTTGATGAGCATCGCTGTGTTACTTTTGATGATGCTCCCGGCTTCTGTCTGTGCTGTTTCATAAAACCTGCTGATTGATTTATTTCCAGCATTTATCTTTTAACAGGCTTTTGATAGACAGATGCACACTCATGTCACAGCTCAAGAGACAGACCAACCAGGCCACTAAACTGTTCTGTGATGTGGACAACTTTCTGTTTCAATGCAAGCCAGCTGGAGTCTAATAGCTAAGCAGTTCCATTCTCAACTGTTATGGCAAAATAACCACCGGAAGATCTATCCATTTTGGATGCATTTAATGTACACGAGGCCAGACCGGATTATAGCAGCCATCTGAGGCACTGTACTGAAGTGTTCTTCAGTTTGACTGAACTATTCCTTCTGGCCTGACACAAAACATTATCAGAAGAATACAAGAGTTACCTTACTGAATGACACAGAAAATCCATACAGTCTGCCCATTGTTAGCAGTGGCCTAGAAGATGTCTCTGGGAGACTCACAAACAGGACGGACTCTAGACAGTCATTCCTTGATGCCTGCTACCAGCACTTGCTTGTTAGAAGTCTACAGCTTTTGAACACAAAAGTTCCATTCCAAGTACCATGACAAGTAACTACTGGTGATTCTACCCTCTATGGAACTAATCCTTTTAAAAGATCTTTGGATCAAGGAGGAAGGGAGAAAGGGAGAGAGGGAGAGATGAGAACTTTAAGGAAAAGTGGTCTTCATTTATTGTGGCAATGAATTTAACAAGATATTGATGAATAGAATTTCTTCATTGTGTGTTGTCTGATGCTAATAATTATTGCATTTCAAGTAAATGCTTTAGCTCAGTGGTTAAGCATGTAATATGTATGTGAAAGACCCCAGAGTTTTGTTGTTATTTGGCATCAACTTCAATTTAGGGGGACTTTATGAATGAGAGAACCTCATGAGCCCTTTTCACCAACTGCCCTGCTCAGGTGTTGCAAACCCAGAGCTGTGGCTTCCTTGATGGAATCGATTCATCAATCATGTGGTCTTCCTCTTTTCCTGCTGCTTTCCACTTATAAAGCATTACCTTTTCCAACAAGTCACATCATCTCATGATATGTCCAAAGTACAAAGCCTTATGTTAGTAATGCTGGCTTCTACTGAGAGTTCAGGCCTAATTGCTCTAGAACCCACTTTTTTGTCTTTTTAGTGGTTCATTTTATCTTTAGAACTTCCTTTGTCCAGCACTACATTTCAAATGAGTTGATTTTTTTTTTGGGGGGGGGGCATCTTTCTTCACTATCCAGCTTTCACACCCATACATAGAAATCAGAAGAAGTATGGATGATTCCGACTTTGGTATTTACTGATACATCTTTACACTTGAGGATCTTATCTAGTTCTTTCAGAAATGACCTTCCAAGTCTTGATCTTCTTCCAGTTTCTTGACTACAGTCTCCATTTTGATTATTGATTGAACCAAAGTATAGAAAATCTTTGTTTCATCTATCTTGGTAACTCAATTGAAAGTTATGTAAATCATTTTATTTATTTATTTGTATTTTCTTAATTATCTAATCATCCAAGTTAATTATCATTATTAATTATATTATTATTAATTATCCAAGTGTAACTCTGCTTTTGCTCTTTCCTCCTTAATTTTTATCAATAACCAATCTGAGTCTTTGCTATTTTCTGCAAGTAATTTGGTGTCATTTGCATATCTCACATTGTTGAAGTTCCTTCCCCTAGCTTTTATGCCTTCTTCCTCTACATCTAAATCTGCTTTCTGCATGATATGTTCTACATATGCATGAAAGAGATCAGGGGATAAAAAGCAGCCTTGTCTGTCCCCCCCCACCTTGCCAATGGGAAACAATTATCTATTTCTCCATGTTGTGTCCTGTCAGTGGTCTGTTCTGCAGAGTTCAAGACAATCAGTTGCAGCACACCCATTTATTTTAGGAAGAATCATAATTTATCATGGCATATCTAATTGAAGCCTTTTCTATAAAAAGTGCAGGTTGATTTTCTTCTGATATTCTTTAGTGCTTTCCATTATCCAACATAAGTTTACAATACAGTCCCTACTACTTCTTCTTTTTTAGAGCCCATCTTAGATGCCTGGTATATTTTATTCCAAAGTATGACAAAAGTGAGGGAGCCAACATGGTTTGGGGGATCCACTGTGGTGTAGAGGTTTGACCACTGAACTATGACCCTGGAGACCAGGATTTGATTTCCCACTTGGCCATGGAAAACCACTGGGTGAGCTTGGGTGCATCACACCCTCAGCCCCAGAAACCCCCATGCTAGTTTTACCTTAGAGTCACCGGAAGTCAGAAATGACTTGAAGGCACATAACAACAACGATGATGAAATTCTTTCTTGTAAAATCTTGAGCATCACTTTTCTTGCATGAGAAACCAGTGGAACAATCTGATGATTGCTTCAAAAACTTTTGTCTCCTTTCTTGGGGGTTTTAATGTATATTGAACATTTCCACTCCATGGGCCATTGTTTCATTTTCGATATTTACCATATTGGCAATTTATTTATTAGAATTTGAGTGGATTCTAACTCTATAGCTTGAAACTGCTCTTGGCTTCTAGGGAGGGTTCAGGCTTGATATGCTCTAAGTCTCATTCATTTATCTTTTTTACAGCCCATGGTATCCACAGAAATCTTTTCCAGCGCTTTTTTGAATAAGTTGGTTCTCTTCCTGTCAGTTTCTTCACTGTTCAGCTTTCACAACCATACATAGAAATTAGAAATGGATTTCTGGATTATTCTAACTTTGATATTTAATGATATTAAACAATAATTTAAATTTAATGAAAGTAAACAAAACCTAGACTTAAAACCTATTAAAACATATGCATTAGAAGACAAAAGATCACACCAGGACCAGCATATCATGAAAAGCCCATTCAACCAGTTCCTAGAGAGAATGTGAAAAACCTAGTAGATTATGTTGCCTTTGTGTACACTAGCACTGCATGTTTGTTTGTTTGTTTTAATTTTATTTTTTATTAAAACATTCATATATTTCTATAAAAATGCACAAGATTAGAGATTGTATTCAACGTTCTAAATATGTATCAATACAGAGAAACAGTCATATCTGCATGTTGAATTGATATTTTAAAAAAAAGAATTTATAATAAATTGGGTTTTTTACTTCCTTTTGCCATCTGTCTGGAGCCAACCTTTTATGCTGTTTACATATACATATACATGTACATATACATATACACATACATATGAAACTCCCTACCTCTTCATTCAAAGTATATTCTATGGTTTGAGTGCACACTTTCTTTTGTATTTCTTTACATAACATATCCTAATTATTTAACAACATTTTTTTTTCCTTTTTAAGTGTAAAGAAAAGTTAATTTCAATTCAATTCAGTTTATCTTTCGGTTCTCCATACTTAATACGTTTGTCCATCTTCTAGACATAATGTCTATATACATATATACATCTTATATTTTGACACCTCATCTTTTGTTTACATATATTGTCACAGATTCCTAATTTTTTTCTAATTGATTAATTTGTTTTCCTTTTATATAGTGGGTGAGTAGGTCATATTCTTTCAGTTCTATTATTTTTGATAACCATTGTTCTATGTCTGGTATGTTTGTTTTTTTCCAAAATTTTGCAAAGTTTATTCTCACAGCTGTAACCAAATATAACAGTATCCAATTATTTTTCTGCACAAAGTTTTTTCAAATATAAAAGTCATGTTAAGTAGGAAGAATTCTGGAGACATAGACTAGCACTGCATGTTTGGTACATTCATCTGCAACAGCAAATATATGATTTGTGCTTCATATGTGTGATGTTATCCACCATGGTACATCAAGCTCCCCATTGAATTGTCTTGAGAATAGTACATACCTGCATCAGTGCCTGTAAAGCTGTCTTTAGCTGGGAAGCAATACCAATCTCCATCACTGTTGCATGTTTACAATTAGCTTATTTGTGCATCATGTTTCCATTCAAAAGCACAGAACATGAATAAAATTAAGGTCTAAATAGCTGCTCTGAAACACCCTGTGAAAAGTGAAGGAGATGGGTGAGAGAGGAAGGCCACCCGGCCCCTCCCGAAACTGCAAACCCCAGGATTCCAAAGGATGTTGAAAGTGGAATCATCGCACTATAACAGGCTAGTGCGGAAATGGCTTGGGACACTCCAAAGACAGCTGAAAACATAGGGCAATGGGTAATTAATTGGGACTGTTCCTACATAAATCCAGACAGATTGAATGAATGCTAACCTAGTCAGTCTGCAAATCTCCATTTCCAGAAGGGATCTACAGTGCAGACCTCATGGTCACAACACACCTGACCTAATTTTTTCAGTGTTTCTCTTTCTTATCCGTATTCCTGCTGAAGAGCTCAGGAAACTTTCAATGCTTGCATACTTTTGTGGAATTTTGCTTAATCCTTATAAAGCTGTTGGGCTGAGGATGATAACATGATAGTATTCTAGTCCTTGTAGAACACACATTGATCTGCAAATATGCAATTTTTGCTTTAAAAGAGGAAATCTGCAGGTATTTTCTAACAATTCACTCATTCTAGAGGTGGGCACACACTGGGCCTCGGGGGCTCCACTGTGACACCAAGGATGCCATTTTGTGTGACCAAAAGTGTCATTACAGTTGTTATCACGGTTCTGACATTCCTGGTGATAGCACTAGATATCTCTTGATATCAAACTTATTTGGCCTTAACTTGACCTTTCTCTGCCACCCTGCTCCATGTGTTTGCAAGGGCCACCGGACAAGCACATAAACAGGCGCGGCCGTTAATGGTTGGACATTCCAATCCCCATTTAGGCAGGCAGATTAATGCCTCTCTGTTGCTTCAGGGACCATTTCTTGCAGACACACCTTGCTTAAGTGCGATTTTACACAAAGACGCTCGGCCGAGAGCCAGCACTTTCTTTATGCTGAGCCATTGGCATACTGGCTACACTATTGTCATCCAGCGCTAAGCTAATCATGTAAAACCTGACCTTTTCCAACGCTTTTGTCCCGCTCCAAATTCTCTTTTGTCACCGAGCATGGCATGGCCTGTGGGCACAATCCACCTTATAAAAGGTCCCCGATTCCGAGCCCACCTTGGATCGCCCTGGACTTCCATCTAGCCTTGATGCCACTCTGTCCAGTGAAGTTGTCCCCTCAGTTCCCAATAACTGAGTCTGCCTCTCTCCTCAGAACACTCCAGACTGCTATCCCGCCTTGCTGTCAGTTTGTCGAATGAGTTGCCCCCTCAGCGAACCGCGCTGAGCTTTCTTCCCTGCAACTCTCCGGTATTCTCCAGGACTATGAGAAAAGGTGTCGTATCACCCATTTCCTCCGAAAACTCTCATTTCTAATTTCTAGTTAGTCGAGTGCATGTGTTGTCTTATTCATTGTTTGTCCTTTAATAAAGCTATTATTATTTTTACTATTTTAAAACTATCTGACTGCTCTTCTGACCTGATGCTGTATACATAGAGTTAAAAGATCCCAGCTAAGTTAACCTGCCTCTCGTTTAGCTCAAGAGAGTGCTCAAGTTAATTTCCCCATCTTGTGTTTTTGCTTGGTTATTTGGGTATCCCTCCCGGGACCCCCACAATACAGGGTAACACAGTCTATATACTCTAAAGGCACCAGATCCTGCCTGATCTTGGAAGCTACGCAGTGTCAGCTCTAGTTAGTATATGGATGGAAAATGACCAATGAATACCAGATCCTGTGGGCTATATTTCAGAGGAAGGAGCTGGCAACACTCCTACCTAATTTTCCTTGGAAAACCCTAGGAAAGTAATGAGGTAACCATAGGTTGATAGATGACTTGAAGGCACAGATAGAGAAACACATACAAGTGTCATTGTGTCACTCTCAATAGCTATTTTAGCCTGGGGGGATTGGGTTGGGCCAAAACAATATTTATTTAGCAGTATTTTGCCCTGGATGAATGTCCTTTCCCCCACTGTTTTGGTGGTGAGAAGAAACAGGAGGATTAGTGATGGACCATGTTGGATTCCCCTCCAAACATGTGTGGTCTGTGGAGCACATGGTTTGAACCCTTGGTGTATACAAAAGTTCTATGGTACCATAGATGGCTTTACAAGAAAATGAATTCTCCCAAAAATGCCTAAAACAAATCTTTTGTCACAACCCCCCACTCAACAATCCATAATCACATCATTTTTCCTATGTAACAGTGCAGATGTATAAGAAATTCATTTACAAAATAATCTTTTGTGAGGTCCAGAATTAACAAGGCAGCAGAATCTGAAGCAAAAAGCTCCGAGGAATCCTAATAAAAATTTGAAAGTTAATTAAATAAAAACTTGATGTCCAAAACTGAACAGTCAAATCTCAAGAATAACATACCACATCTGCACTGCCAACACTAAGAACTTTCTGATCCATGTACTTCTTGGTTTGTTTGACCAAATTTGGAAGCCAAGTAACAGCTTCCTTAGGTAGTCTTATTTTAAAATGAAGAGGCCAGTAGACATATCTGACCCATGATGGCATGCTGAGGCCTCTGTTCTATTTGCATGGCATGAACCAGGCTTTCTGTAGAGCCTCCAAACACCATGCGTAGAGGCTTTGGTTGTGAAACATCATGGGAACTATAGTCCTTTCCTTTATTCACTCATCATATTATGTTGCATATTAGCATACCACCTTTCAGGAAAAGACTCTTAACAGTGTATTTTGAGAATTTCTATGAGAAACAGTGATTATGAATGAAGTATACTTCAAACAGTGGTCTACTGCTTTGAAAAATGCTGGATCAGGACTCTCCTGAAGTATACATCTCAGTAATTCCTCTAAAGTAAGCATAAAAGCTGCTGCAAATACATGTATAAAGAACCTCTTCCTATCTCCAAGTTTTCTTCACTTTTAAAACCTAAGTACCTGAACTTCTGCATTTTTATATCTTCATCAGCTTAAGGAAGACTAATGCTTATATTTCCATGAAATGTTTGCCCCAGTCTGCAAGCTGCATCATGCTGGAGCTGGGAGATCCTTTTTAGATATTATAAATATTCAGACAGTTAAATTCCTAAAGCAAACTTTGCCAGCCAACATGGCAGCCCACACACCTGAAGGACACCTACATTACAGGCTTCCAAATATGTCAAAAAAAGATTTAAGTGGGGATCAGATAAATCAGCATTGGTTTGAAACCTAACATGTTTTTCCTCTTTCCCACTGCTTTGAAAAACAACTGTGAAGAGAAGGGGGGAACTCAATGGAGACAGCTATTTTCTGCAAGCAGGGGACTGGCGATGAGTTCACAAACACTGAGTCAACCAGCATTTCATGGACCCTGGGAAATGAACTGTTGGGGCACATGGAGTGCCAGTTTGTGATGGCACTCCAAAGATGGCATGGCATCCTTGAGGTCTATTTGACCTCACTGTGGCCCTTTCCACAACTCACTTTTGAGCTGGGGTGCAGGGATCGCGCGACCAGCTTCTAGTGAGAGGCTCTCGCAGCCTGGTTCCTTCAGTTCCGCAGCTGCTGCCTGCTTGCGCGAGAGCCCCTCCTCTTCCTTCTGTAATGCAGCCTGGGAGTTTCCCAGGCTGCACTGGGGCAGGAAGCACAAGCACCGTGGGTCCAGAGCTCCGCACGCACAGCAAGTGCACGCAGGGCCTCAGAGTGATGCGCGATCGTGCACCATTTTCAGCTCACAGCCAAAAATGAAAAAGTGTGTGATCAGTGCCTGCCAGACACTGGAGCGTCACACAGTTGCGAGTGTGTCATGTAGACTGCTCCTCACAGTCGCGCGATTCTCAAGGGGCCTTTTCGCATGGTAAATGCTGTGCAAAAAGGGCCAGATGATGATGATGATGATGATAACCTGCCTTTTTCCTACTTTGGGACTTATTGTGGTTTACAACAGTTAAAACAAACATAGGCCCTTTCCGCACCGGCCTATTTTCGTAGTTCCGCACCTCAGTCTGCTCCGGAGCGATCAGAACTGGTCGCGCAGCGTGCTTTTTAAAAACCTCTTTTAAGAGGTTTTTAAAAAGCATGGAGCATGAGACCCCGTGTCGCTCCGTCGCCGTGCTCCGGTGCAGATTTGCAGGTGCACACTAGTGTGTGCCTGCAGATCTGCCGGGGGCAGGCTTTAGGCTGGCGAGTCTCTCCGGTTGATGGAGAACCTCCACCAACTGGAAGCCGCCATTTCGGACACTGGAGCAGTGTGGAGCGACAAGCTCACACTGCTCCTCATGCCGACGGACTCACTCTAACGCTGAAGAAGTCCGGTGAGTCCCGTTTTGCGCGGTTCCTTTCCCACGTGTGGAAAGGGCCATAGTTTAAACATTCACAGCTTACAAAAGTTAAAAAGCAATTAAGTATAATAAAATTTGCAACTAGTTAAAACAAATTACAAAAGTCCAGCACATTATACAAGGCCTATTTCCCTTGAAAAATCCATTCTCAAAGGCCTGCCAGAGCAAAAAAGGTTATATTTGCCAGTATAAAGCTAGTAAGGAGGGTGCCAAAATAGTGTCTCTTGGAAGAGAATTCCAGAGGCTGAGAATAGCCACCAAGAAGGCCCTTTTTGTGTTCCCATTAAATGTACCTATGAGGGTGAAGGAAGAGAGAACAGAACCTCCCCCAGATTTCAAAACATGGGTGGGCTTATATGGGAGAGTATGATTCTTCAAATAACCACGACCTGTCTTGATAGGTCATCACCAGCAGTTTGAGTTTGAGTTTTATTTTTATTTTTATTTTATTTATTTGTATCCCCCCTCTCCATATGGATTGAGGTGGCGAACAACTTACAAATAGCATGTATTTCGAAACATTTCTATACATGCCCCCAACAAGCTGGGTACTCATTTTACCGACCTGCAAAAGGATGGAAGGCTGAGTCAACCTTGGAGCCAAGCAGGATCAAACTCACAACCTTGTGGCTTGCAGTACTGGCAGCCAGTGAAGTTGTTGCAAGAAGGCCATTGTGTGCTCCTTGTAGACAGTCCCAGTTAACAATCTAGATGCAACTCTTTGGACAAGCAGAAAACCCCAAATCTCTTCAAAGGAAGCCCCAGGTAGGATGTAACTAAGGCATGCATCACTGTAGCCAGATCTGACAGCTCTAGGAATGGGTGCAAGTGGCACACAAGCCCTAACTGTGCAAATACATTCCTGGTCACTGCCTAAACCTAAGTTTCCAAACTCAGCATTGAAACCAGGAGCACACCCAAACCGCTCACTGCAAAGCACAGAATGGCCGTGCAGAGTGGCTTCAGGGTTTTTTCAGTAAGTCAGGGACACGTGGCTTAGCATAACATAGGTCCACATGTGGATATTTACACTATGCTGCAAGGATGTTGGACTGATGCCATAGCTGGATTAGGTTGGTATTTTCAAAGATATGTAGCAAAGATTCTGTTTCTGTATGCATGTGTATCTCCTCATCCAAGTCAGCATGATTGCTAAGATCTGCAAAGGAGGGCTTTCTCTCAGTCCCACCAACTTCACAGGTGTGGTTGATGAGGACACAAGAGAGAGCTTCTCTATGGCTGCTGTCAGACTGTGGAACTCCCTTCCATGGGAGGTGCAGTTAGCCCATTCCCTGCTCTCCTTCTGCAGGTAAAGACATTTGAATCTTGAATCTTAATTGTGGAGTGGTAGTGTCTAAGTGGCGTGCTGTTTTAATCTTTTAATCTGTTATTGAAATGATATGTTTCAAGTGTTTTTATGGTTTCTAAGTATCTACTATATAAAAGTCAAAGTTTGGCCCTTTTCGCATGCTTTTTTTTTGCGCGAGCACCCCTTGAGCGTTGCGCAAATGGGAGCGTCGCTCCGTAAGATGCACTCCCACTCGCACGACGCTCACGAGGCTAAAGCGGGGCGCGCACGCATTTTTTGATTTTTGGCTTTAAGCCAAAAATACTGCGCGCTCGCACAATGCTCGCAGCGCCCTCGCACACTTACCTGTGTGCGGTGTGTCAGCAAGCTGGCCCATTCGCACTTCCTTCCCCCCGCGCAGCCTACAGCTCCCAGACTGCACTGCAGAAGGAAGGGGTGGGGCGCGAGTGCGATGGTCACGTTACAAGGAAGGTGATGTGGGAGGCAAAAAACAGTGAGTGCTGCTCCCCACTGCCACGACGAGGTAAGGTATGGAAAGGGCCTTTGTCTGTGAGTTTGTCTGTCTGTCTGTGTCAGGCAGGCAAAGACCTCATACGATTGGCTGTGTGAGGCAAGAAGACCTCATAGGATTGGCTGGCTGTGAAGATTCTATGGAATCCTGGGGTTGGCAGTTTAGGGAAGGGCCTTTAGAATTCTCAGCCAGAGAGCTCTTGGGCCTCAGGCCAGTTGCTATGGAGATGAGGCCTAGCATCAATAAGGATGCCAGAAAGTGTTTGAGAGGCATATGTGAGAAAAGTGACACACACAACATAGTTACAAGGTCTTCTCGCCTCATTCAGTAGATTGTATGGGTTTCATATGTGAGGAATCTTAAGGTTGAAATTGAAAACAAAAAATGCTTCCAGAAAAACGTAAAGCTATTGCACACATTCAACAAAAAGCAAAAAAATCAAAAGCCAGTAGATCAACGTTGCCAGACAAAACAGATTGGATTGAGGACTATGGGGAAAAGTTACAGGTAACTGGAATAGGCCAATTGCTATGGAGACAATGCCTAGCAGCAAGGAGGAGGACAGTGTATTCCCTCAGGAACCCAACCTCTGTATGTTAACAACTCTGAATACAGATTGGATTGGGGAATATGGCGTAAAGTTACAGATACTGGAATAGGCTGGTTACTATGAAGATGAGGTCTAGCAACAAGGATGAGAACAGTGTATTCCCTCAGAAACCCAAACTGTGTATGTAAATAACTCCAAATACAGATTGCAATGGGAAATATGGAGATAAGTTGCAGGTACTGGAGAAGACAGTTGGATGAGTTCTTAAGAGGAAAATAAAATCCTGGGCAACACCGGGTAAATATACTAGTATTTTAATAATTGTGACATTTAATCTCTTTAATTTTTGTAAAGAATGTTTTCAGTAGTCTCTTGGATCCCATTTGAGAGAAAGGCAGGATATGAATGAATGAATGAATGAATGAATGAATGAATGAATAATAAAATGTTTGTATATTATTTGATTAAATAAAATTTTTACATGATTTATATTGAAACACGACAGAATATGTACCATGCACCAAAATAACTTGGCTGGCTTTGTGTACTATATATCTAACTGGGATGAGGGTGGGTGGGGAGACATTTAAACCTCTGCCCAAGCAAAATATCTTGGGGTGTCCCATAGTTGTAAGATCCTAGTGCTGCTACCTGAGACCTGTTGGAGAGAAGATGCCAAGAAGATGGCACACATGTGTTCTTTGATGGAGCCAGGAATGGTCTGCATCAGATATGTTTGTTTACATGCCTCCAAAGTTTCACTCTTCGCCAACATTTTTTTGTTTGTTTGTTTTAAAATAGCCCCAGAAAATCTGAGATTATTTTCTTGGAAGCTTAGAGGTCCTTCAAGAACACCAATATCCACATCTGCAGGTGAGAAAGAAGCTGAATCCCTCCAGGATTAACTGTTCTGATTCTCAGAAAACTCTGTAATGATTGGAAATCTGAATCTCTACTTGAACTTTTCTGCTAATTCAGTAATTACTGCTCTGTCTCAAATGGGCCCCTTTCCTGCAATTACTCAACAGGCGCTTTCACTCAAAGAGGTTAGCACCTGAATCTAGATTCTAATTAACACCTCAGATACACTTTGTCTTTTCTTTACCTCTCTCCCCCGACATCCCACAAGCTTAATAGTACAGGAACTTCCCTGGGCATAAGATTTCACCTGTTGCCCTTGGTGAACACCTTCCTAACCATCAGGCAGCTTCACTTTGTTTTGAAATGTTGCAAAGATCAGCAGAAAAGCTGTAAAGTAATCCATTTGATTAACTGTAACTCAGATGAAACGTACATTTCTCGTTCGACAGGAAACTTGAGATTTCTGCTTTTCCTTTGAGGTTCATATTTCTTATGAACGGCACTCCTTCACCCCGTCTTAAACACCGCAGCCTAAATCCAATTGTTGGTCCTCACTCAAGTAGACCCACTGAAATAACAGAGTTTATGTACGTGTCGACTTACCGTTCAGCCATTGATTCAATAGGTCTATTGACTCAGTGAAGGGACTCTACATCCTCTGCAAGTGCCCCTCGTGTTCATATTGTCATATATATATACCCTACTTCTATAGGTGATAAAAATGTGAAGGACTGGGAAAAAAATGGGGAAAAAGCAGAAAAAAACTTCCCAGAAAAATGGATTATGAAATATTTTCCTTGAGAATAATAAACAAAATGTTTAAAATAAGGTGTATGTATATATTTTATATATGAAATATATAATATTAATACATAAAATATAAAAAAAGTATAAATATAAATATTTATAAAATATATTGACAAGGCACTTATATTTATGATGCATATATATATAAAATATATAAACAGCTTGTTTAAAACATTTTATTTATTATTCTCAAGGAAAATATTCCGTAATCTATTTTTATATTTTTTATATATTTTATAGATAAAATATAGTTACTCCTCCCAAATTATTTCTAAAGACTATGTAACAGAGGCAGTTTTATGTAAGATTATGTACGGTATCAAATCACTGCAATTCCTGGTTTTCTTTCTTTTTCTTATTTGTTTTCATTGGAATGAGTGATGAGTGCTTTGTATCTGCTTGATGCTATGGAGGATTTTTATTTGTTTGTTTGTTTTGCTTATACTGATCATTTCTTCTGTTTTTGTTGGTTTTAACCTGTTCCTCATAAAGTGGTGAAACCAAAGACTTCTTACCATTCAAGATTTCCTAAGAGTTCAGGGCTGTGTAGCTTCATTTGTAACAGGAGAAAAAGAAAAAGAAAAAGATAGTGCTATTTATACTAATTGTCTGAAAAAACTGTACTTGCAATATTTCAGACATAATTTTATGTCACACTAAAACAGTCGCATAGGGACGGGGGGGTGATGGAGCGGTTCGCCCCTGGTGGCAATGTTTTTGGAGCGTACCAGCTCGTAGCCATGCCCCCACACACCACGGCCCCACACACACTATGGCCATGCCCCAACGCAGCCACACACACACCCGCCCTCCACGCACTCCAAGCTCCGCCACTGCCCTAAATTAGACATAACATATTTTATGTTCTTAAAGCTAACAAAGCAATTTTCAAACGGTAAAGGGTATTATTATCATGTTTTTAATTCCCATCCCACCTCAAAAAAAAAAAAAAACCTAGGGAAAGAAAGGAAGGGAAACATGTCATCAAATCTACGGAAGTTGTGTTTCTCTATTGCCAAGGTGCAATACCCGATCAGGTAATTTCCTTTGGAAGGACGTTATCACTGGAAGTTTATTATCCTTCTGCTATTTCCCCTGTTACTTTTACAAATACTGACTTTGTACTCATAACTTAGCCAGCGTGGAATAATAATTCAACATAGGTTAAAATACAACTAAATACACATAGAACCATTTTAAAATAGTGTAGAGGTTTAAGCATTTGACTGTGACCCCAGAGTCTAGGGTTTACTTTGCCGCTCAGCCATGGATGCCCACTAGGTGACCCTAGGCACATCACATGCACTCAGCCTCAGAAAACCTCATTTTAGGGTTGCCTTGGGGTCACCAGAAGTTGGAAACAACTTGAGTTTAGCTCAACAACAACACAGAACTTAAAAATCTATCTGTTGGTCATCCAAAGTTCACATTCATCTTACATCAGCTCTCTAGCAAGACAGCCATCAGCCCATAGTGCTGCTTACAGAGTTATCCAAAAGTTAAATGAAAATCTGCAGTCTTTTTTTCTGTTTTGTTTTACACACAGTTCTAGATAGCAACATGCTTAGCTGGGAATGGAGGGAGAAGGGCATGCCCCTTTCAGGTATTTCTGAAGACTTCAAGGAAAATGTTCTAATTAGTTCCCATGGTAACATATTAGCAATAGTAGCTTACCTGACAAAGGATGTGCTAGCCATACCTGGCCCATTAACCATGTCTTATCCATTCCCAATCCTCACAACAATATAACAAAAAATTTTATCCAGGAGGTTTAAATCCTAGCTCACTATAGAATGTACAGAAGAAGGGTGAGAGAGAGAGAGCATCTTTACAGTAAACCCATGGATGTCTATGACAACATAGATTGGAAATCCTTCCACCCCAAACACTGCAGTTATTGTTGCATGCCTTTTCAGACTTTTGGTGAGGAGTTTGCTTAGCTAAATTGTTAGGAGTGTGCCATTGTGTTCCTCTGAAGCTGAGGGTATGTGAAATCACATACGCTCAACTTCAGAGCAGAGACTCCAGTCCTGGTCTAGCAGCATTGTGCAGCAATGAAGTTGCCAAACTATACTAGTATATAAAGAGAAATATTATCAACCACTTGGCTCTCAAAATCAGACCCACCTGTAACACTGAAGGAAACTACTATAAGGTGAATTTAAGAAACAGCTACTTCACACAAGATACCTTCCTCATATCATTATAACATCTGGTGAGCAACCAGATTTACAAGAGAATATCTCCATGAAAGATATGAGTTAAGTAACAGGGATCAATGTATTCCATGAATGGTGGATTACCATTTAGAATCTCCTAACTGTCAGTGGCAATCAGGAAAACTCTTCTTTGTTGGCCAACTCAGAATATATTGCTAAAGCTATCAACGAGCTTCCTTTTATAGCTTTCCACTAGGCTCCCAATTTATGGAGATTGTCCCATAAATTTGAGAGCTATCTGCTAATTAGCAGTGCTGGATCACACTCAAGCACTACATCATTTGTACATATCTGAGAAAGATGAAGAAAGTCATCTTTAAGAGTATGGTGACTTGTTAAACCTAACATCTGCACTTTACACTAAAAAGTGGGGGACCTTGTGGTCCACCCACAATGCCAGCGTCTCCTCAGAAATAAGGAAATTACAGCTCAAAGGAGGTCTGTGAGAGGACAGTAACAGTAGGATCTTTTCGACTGTGTATACCAGTACTCACTGTAGGGAGGACTACAGTTAAAAGGTTAAACAGAGTATTTTATTGGGAAGTAATAAGCATACAGGAAATCAGATGCTCTCAAGAAGGGTATCAGAAAGTGAGGAAAGAAAGGTTGGATAGAAAGAGATTGGGTGGAAAGGGTGATAGTTACCAATCCTGAAGCAGAAGATTGAAGCAGAGTGGCTCAGACAGCATCTGAGGGTAGCAAGAACGAACAGAGGTCTATGTATTATGTCCAAGCACTAGGTATTACATCCAAGTATTATGTCCAAGTATTAGGTCCATGTATTATGTCCAAGTACTACAATTTACTGGGGTTGGAGCTGGGGTTAAATACCATATTTCCTGCCCTGAAGGAGGGTGTGTGGACAAAGTGATAATGGCTTTCCCATGGGGTAGGTGACAAAACACTGACGGGAGTCGTGACAATCCCTTAATGTTTGGTCAGGTAGTGTGAATGAGGAAGGTCTCTATGCTCACTGTAGGGGTCCTTGGTTGCTTCACCTGAGCAGTTTCACCTGCTATTATTATTGGGAGTCCTTGCAATTTATACTTTTTGGGAAGATTATCCTAAGCCCATCAGCATCAGACTTTCCTGTCCAATTCTCTCTGAACTTATGATCTGATCATGTCTGAGTTAATCCTGCCCTGGCCTATGCTTAGAGCCAATGCACTTTTAAATATGTGTTCCAGCCATGAAATATATCCAATTATGAATATAGTATATCCCGCAGAGTAGAAGGTATATGGTGTGGTAACATGCAGGTCTTGCAATCTTTCATGTCACTAAATTCAGTGCGCCACGATGGCATCCACAGCAGTGCTACTCAAAGTGCTGGTAATGGACTTGTGCTGATTCATGAGCCATTGGCTGCTAGTCCCTGTAAATTTCCAGGAAAGAAGGAAACAATTTTAACCAAAAGAGGACAAAGACAGAGACTGGCATGTTGGGGGAAAACTGCTGGACCTACACATGCAACTCTCTCCTGGGGTTTGCAGTTTAGGGAGAGGCATTTAGAATTCTCAGCCAGAGAGCTCTTTGGCCTCAGTAAACTACAAATCCCAGAATTCCATGGGATGTTGAAAATGGAATAATAGCACTGCAACAGTATAGGGCTTAAATGGCCAATGATGTAACAAGAGATAATATCATTTCCTTTGCAGTGTAACTTTTACTTACTTTTGCCATTAGTGGGGCATAGTGTCATTAAATGGCAGAGAAGGTCTCTCCCTTTGTTCAAGTGCTGGATTGTGCTGCAATGCACTGCTGAAAGAAAAATCTTCAAATGTTTTTAAGTGACTAGAAGTATCTTGTTTTGAAAGAAGTAGCCATGTTAATCCCTTGCAGCATAAAAAAGGAGGAAAGGAGGGAGAGGAAACAAAGGACTGGCAACTCCTTGAAGACTAACTGGTTTTTATTTTAGCATGAACTTTCACAGATATAAACCCATTTCTTTTGATGCAGTACAGAGGGATATTAAAGCCTCAGGAATAAAGTGTATTTATACAGTTGTGAGAGTGGGATAGAATGTAATAGGATCCAGAAAGATGCAAATCATGTCCCTTGTAGACATTTTTGATAAACAGGACTGTAACATTATTTCTTAATATTGCACCTCTGATGGCACTGAACTACTTTCAGGGACTTTGAGCTCAAAGGGTAACTAATTATTTTTTAAAGGCACTGTTCCAAGATCTTAACCTCAAGAGGCTGGACATGGCTTCCATGTCAAAGGCGTGGTAAATCTGTTCCAGGTTTTTCTGCAGACATCAGCACCTTGGAGAGCTCAGTTTAAGCCTGTGATAAAAGACAAGAGTGGATTCACCGTACCCTTCACATGAAAGCTACTAACCACCATTGTACAGTGCCAAGCGGACTGAAAGGGAAGCATACACCCAGAACAAAGGTAGATTTTCTGACATTGCCTCAGAATAAGCAGTCAATCTCTAGCTGTCATTTCTAGTAAGTCTGAATTAGCTGAAGCTCATCTGTGATGTTTTTGCTTCAGCCTCAGGCAACCTAAACACCTGTTATCAAAAAAGAGCATTATGGAGCTATGCAGTTGGATTGGGTAGTATAACATAGAAAAGACCTCTTCTGAAAGCTTTAATGTTGGGTGAAAAAAAATTAGATCATCTGAACTTTTTGTTGTTCATTTGTTTCATTTTAATTAGGATTTTCAACGGAAATCTTGTATCGGTGCTGGATAGGAGAAGAAGAAGCTGGAGGTGTCACCAAATAGAAAGGGAACACAAAAATAATTGACAATCCTCTGCTTTTCATGCCATATAAATGAAGTCAGTTTTCAACTGTGTGTGTGTGTGTGTGTGTGTGTGTGTGTATTTTAAGTGAAATATTTTTTAAAAAATGAAGAGAGAAAGACAGAGGTGGGCAAACCACTGCCTGAGAGCTGACATAGCAATGGCTGAGGATCAAATTTAAACTCACTTAGCACTAATTGTCAAGAAATGGATGAGATCCGTTTAGGAGCCATGAGTCGAAAGTTACAATCCTGAGTTTTTGCCACCAAGCATCTGAAAGGCTTTTCTTTTCCAGAGATTAAAACTTCAAAGAATTGTAGAATAAGATACACGAGAGGTGGCATGTGCTTTGGCTTGATACCCTTTGATTTCTTTTCTTTCTTTTTTAAAAAACACAACCAACTCTCCTCCACGCCACCCCCATCCCTCACCCTCCTTTGACTTACTGCTTTTTCCATCCATCTTAGGGTAAGTTCTTAACACTGAAGTTGCAACTAAGTAGCTGTTGTAGAAGATAAATAACTTTGAATATGAAAGACTTTGTGCTCACCCTCTCACTCAAAAAGCAGGAAAAAAATGTAAAAGGAAGGACCTCATAAAATGAATTGAAATAAATTTGAAGAGGAAAGAGCATTTCTATGTTTTGTGGTGCGTGTGTGCATGCACATTCAACCCAGCTGTTGATTTATAGTGACCCCATGAATAATATAGGGTTTTCATAGGCAAGGAATACTCAGAGGTGATTTTTCCAGTTCCTTCCTCAGAAATATAGCCTACAGCAGCTGGATTTCATTGGCGGTCTCCCATCCAAGAGCTAACCAGAGCTGACTCCACTTAGCTTCCAAAATCAGACAGGATCTGGTGCTTTCAGGGTATTTAGCTGGTGCTGTGCTCTGAGGATTCTTATTTTTCAGAGCATTTTGCCAAAGAATGTAAAATTCAAATCTCTGATAGGATTGCTAAATCACCAGCATCCCAGTTTCCTGGGATTTCAAGGTCAAAAGCCAAGAGCAAGGATGAGGTCATGTGATGTCACGGGGGGTGTCCTTATGATGTCACAGAGGTGGGGCAGGCAAGAGTTGAATGTCGGGCTAGAACTGCGATTGGGTCACCCAGAATGGGTTAGTGGGCCCACATTTTTTCTATACCACAGATAGCTGGGTAACATGGCAACCCAGAGCTGGGGAATGGGAAGCATTTTTCAGCAGCAGGCAGGTGGCAATATGCAGCCAGTAACTAAAGCAGTTACTGTTGGAGCGCGCAGCGCATATGGCCTTGTGTACAGCACATCCATCATGTGGGGAGTTTTCTCAGGTCCTCTGCTGTTGGGAAGGGCCCTTGCCAGCCATTAGGAAGTGCTTCCCTGCAACACACACACACACGAAAACACATCCTGCACTACTGCTGCCAGGGCCAGCAACCCCAGAACTGTTTTACAAGTTTGCAAGAGGAGGGCAAAGGACTTTCCCCATCCATTATCACTGAAACATCCTTAAATATGAAGACTCTTACAAACACTATGTGTTTTTTGAAGCACTCTCTATGTGTTCAGGGTAACTTACTCCCATGCAAGTATGCATAGGATAGTTTTCAAGGTAGCCTTTATTATTCCTGGGAGAGCTTAAGGTCAACAGCTGTTTTTAAGATTTCTCCATGCTTGATCATTTAGTACACCTTTGAAAATTCTTGAGGAGATTCAACTACAAAGAAGGCTTGGTGGCCCAACTTTCTCAGATCATTTCAGTGAGGTTCAGCCCCATCCATCTATCCATTCATCCATCCCTTTATTTATATCTCACCTTTATTTATAATTATAGTACCTTGTTTGCTTTACCACAGCTCTTCTCTTTGCGCAGCACTCTAACTTGCTGCCATTTTTAATCTTCTACTCCCCACCCCCAATTAAGCCCTATATTAGATTATGAGCAAGTTCATGTAAGTAAATCTACTTTTATATGTCTTGCAAAGACTGAGTTTATTTCTTTCTCCGCTGGACTCTACAAAGGGGGAAAGGACTGGTCCTTGTTCAGCTTTTGCTTTGCCAATATGGCTACGCTGCTAAAGAGATCCAGTGCTATCTCCCACCTTTCTCTACAGTAATTTGGAGAGGAAAATTCTCTTTCTTAATTGAGAAAATTGACCATGCCTTGGAGGTTCAGTTGGCAGCAGCACTGGTGTCATTTTGGTGCCAACCCAAATTATGGCTTTTTATTATCATCATTATTATCATTTATTATCAATAAAAATCATGACTTTTTATTTTTATTATTATTATCTATCATGGCCTTAGGGCCTAATTGATTTTATCTAATTTGGACATGTGCTATGGGCAGCATTATTTCAATGGTTTTAACTGGCTTGAAATTGTTTTAAGTGATAAATGATTTAATATATTTCTGGTCTTTTACAATTGTTATTTATGTCCCAAATCAGTGTTATTATATGACATCCTGAGGTCCATGGATGCAGGACAGGAAATATATAAATATCTTGTGTTTTTATTTCAAGGGCAATTGTTATTATTATAATACCAGTTTGTTTTTTTTTAATCAAGGAATCCTAAAGCACAGATCAATGGTTTGTGGGGAGTTAAGAGACAGCAAACAAACTGTCCCACTAGTAGAAATGAACTCTTCTAATGATGTTGACATAAGATCCATCCCTTAATCTGTAATTAAAGCTGTGGAAAGCTCTATTGGCAGAAAGCTAATTCTATTGCTGTTCCTGTTGATGGTAGGCCTAAATCCAGAGCAATCTAGGATGAGGTGGGATAGTTACTCACCAAGATGGGTGGGATTGTTGATGTTTTTCTCCAATGGTTGGTGACTATGTCAACGAAGCAGTGAATCCACCATATATGTTAAAACAAGTGGAAGGATCTATCCAAGGTGCTGAACTTATTTTGGGGACAGGGTTAAGCAGCTCAGTTCTGTTGTTGTTGTTGATGATGATGACTGATGATGATGATGATGATGATGATGATGATGATGATGATGATGATATCTATCTTCAAATCATTTCCAATTTATTGCAACCCAAAGGCAAACCTATCTTGAGGATTTTTCTTAACTTAGCAACTTAGATAGCTCCTTTAAAGTTCAGACTAAAATGCAGAGCAAAATCACCACTGTACTGATATAGCCACCAGCAGCCTCTACTGGAATGCATAGCAAGTCTCTCTTTGTGTGTCAGAAGTCCACAACAAATACTAGCATTTGTCCTTAATATTCCAATGGGGGATGTGGTAATGAAACAGAATGCTAGCTATTATTTAGATGTTTAATAGGAGCCCAGTTTTTAGGGGGAAAATATTAGATAATGGCTGAGATCCTGGATGAGCAGACATGTTGGCCATGGCAGAACTGTGAAACTTCTTCTCACTCCTCTCCTGCAGGACTGACTTTCTTCCTCTGTGTCCCCTTCATGGAGAGAGGGAAGGTAACAGAGTAGAAACAGCTATATGTCTATAGCCAGACACACTATGATGCTGTCATCTTCCAGGACTTTCAGAAGCCCCAGAGAGGTCCTGGTAGATGCCTTCATCATTGTTCATCTGCATACAGTCACACAGCCAGGAGCCTGTCAGTCATACCTTCCTGTCCACCAGCCATTATATGTCCATAGAGGGAGATACTGGAAGAAGATGGGATATCAGGGAGTGTGGTCACTGCACAAGGGAGGAAGAGAATTTTGATCTCTGCAACAACCAAAACGAAAAGAAAAGAAAAGAAAAGAAAAGAAAAGAAAAGAAAAGAAAAGAAAAAAAAAGAAAAGAAAAAAGACATATACCAACACAGATTGGAGCTATACCTGCATGTGTCACCAACAGGATGCCAGCTAATGTTTATTTCTCATTGCTTAGGTTTTCTTCCAGGACTGGGCAACTTGCAGCCCTTCACGTGTTGCTCCCACGACCCTGAACCACTAGCTATGCTGCCTAGGACTGGTGGGAGTTGTAATCAACCAACATCTAGAGGGCTACAAGTTGTCCAGAACAGTTTTTCCTTCAATATTTTTTTAAAAAACCCTTTGCAAAGGAAGAGCCAGCAGAAATGTCCAAAACTTCTTTGATTTGTGTCAGATGTAGGGCATCCATTCCCCAGCCCTCACTTTTTGTCATTTTAAGATAGGACACTTTCGGCTAATCGAAGTCTACCAAGGATGGAAGGGACTGTTTTAATTATGAAGACAGAAGAATGAAGAATGAATACAAACAACTTATACAATTTCATTATTTAGCATCTAGAATCATAGAATCATAGAGTTGGAAGAGACTCCAGGGGCCATCCAGTCCAACCCCTTGCCATGCAGGAACACCCATCAAAGCATTCCCAACAAATGGCTATCCAGCCTCCACTTAAAAACCTTGAAAGAAAGAGACTCTACCACACTCCGAGGCAACATATTCGACTGCCGGACAACTCAGACCATCAGGAAGTTCTTCCTGAGTGAGGTTCAAGTAGAATCTCCTTTCCTGCTGCTTGAATCCATTGTTCCCAGTCTCTGGAGTGGCAGAGAACAAGTCCACTCCCTCCTCAACATGATATCCCTTCAAATATTTAAACATGGCTATCATGTCCCCTCTTAACCTTCTCTTCTGCAGACTAAACATACCCAGCTCCCTAAGCCATTCTTGATAGAGCATGGCTTCCAGACCCTTCACCATTTTGGCCACCCTCCTCTGGACACGTTCCAGCTTGTTGATATTCTTCTTGAATTGAGGTGCCCAGAAGTTGACACAGTATTCCAAACGAGGCTTAACCAATGCAGAATAGAGTGGTATCATTACCTCCCTCGATCTGGACACCATATTCCTATTGATGCAACCAAGAATCGTGTTGGCTTTCTTGACTGCCGCATCACACTGCTGACTCATGTTCAGCTTGTGATCTACCAAGACTCCTAGATCCCTTTCACATGTACTGCTATCCAGCCATGTGTCCCCCATCCTGTATTTGTGCATTCCATTTTTTCTGCCTAAGTGTAGGACTTTACATTTCTGTCTGGTGAAACTCATTTTGTTAGCTTTGGCCCAGCTCTCCAGTCTGTCAAGGTCATTTTGAATTTTGATCCTGTCCTCCGGTGTATTAGCAATCCCTCCCAATTTGGTGTCATCTGCAAATTTGATCAGCATGCCCTCCACTCCTTCATCCAAGTCACTGATGAAGATGTTGAATAGCACTGGGCCCAGGACAGAACCCTGTGGCACCCCGCTAGTCACTTCTCTCCAGGATGAAAAGCAGCCATTGGTGATCACCTTTGGGTTCGGTCGGTCAACCAATTACAAATCCACCTAACAGTAGCCCTGTCCAGCCCGCATTTTACTATCTTCTTTGCAAGAATGTCATGGGGAACTTTGTCAAAGGCCTTACTGAGGTCAAGATATGCTTATCTACAGCATTCCCTTCATCTATCAAGCTTGTACCCCTATCATAAAAAGAGATCAGATTAGTCTGGCATGACTTATTTTTGAGAAATCCATGCTGGCTTCTAGTGATTACAGCATCTTATCTGGCAAAGGATGGTTATAAATAAAATGGAATAATTAACATTTTTTTCTTCTACCCCATTGTTTTGTTTCATTTTTTTCTCTCTCTTGCTGACCAGTTTTGGAGTACCTATTTCACTGAGGTCTTGCATGCAAGGATTGCTCCAAACAACCCATTTTTACTCATTCACCCAGTGTATCTCTCTGATGTGAAGCAGAGAGAAACACCTTATGAATGAGGAAAATTAGATATTAAGCAATGGAAGAAATAATTACAGAGCAATTAAATTATAATCAGGACCTATTAGTCATAAGGGAGCCGAGGAACAGCCAGTCTCTGCCAAGTGGCTTACTCATTCCAGGTTTCATCTATGGAATGTCATTTCTCATCTCCAGGTCTATATTCCAGCTCAAAAGGAAATTAAGACAAGTTTGTTTCAACTCCTCACTTCAAAGGTGAATATATTCATGTAACCTGCAAGAACAAGCCAATAATCAGTGTTCTTCATTTAAAGTGTTGTCGGTTTTTTCTTTAACCAAATGATCTTGAATTGAAAGAAAATCCACGTACATTCATTTGAAGTAATTTAATCTGATATGCAATATTTTCTCTATTTAACGTTCCTGTAATGTGACAGCCAAGTGTTACAAAACTGTGATCACCTTCTGCCCCAGCTTTGTCCTACTTCATAATCCATATATTCAACTTCATTTCAGATGTGTAGATCCTACCCCACTAGGTTTCCCCAGCAAGGAGCTTCCCAGAACTTGAGATTTCAGAGGCCAAACCCTGTGGCCATGGCTGTTGTCGTTGTTACTCCTGATGTTACTGTTGCTGTTGCAGTTGGTAGTCTCATTATAAAAGCATTGAAGATACTCAGAGCCCAAAGTGAACAGAAAAGAATGAAACACAGCAATTTCAGGCTACAGTGGTAAATGGCTCCACGTTAAGAACCCTAATTTCAAAAAAAGAATTAGTGCTATGGTTCCCAGCCTAGCCTTAAATCTCCAGTTTTCATGGATCATCTCTGGGTAGGAGAAAAGGATGCAATTCTCCAGTTTTGGTAGGCTCAGCTCTGGGCAAGAGGAAAGGGCTACTTTCAGATCTCCAACTCAGTTAGTAAGGTAGCAGCTTCATATGGTTTGCAAGGGTTAATTGATTTGTTGCTACAACTTGCAAAGACTCCCCAGACGGCCTATGGATTTACTTAGGTAGCTTCCTCCTTCCCTCTTGTAGTGTCAGGGCTCACCTTTTGCTCTGCTTTGTATCCACCTTCTGATTAGAAGCAAATAGACCAGAGAAAATGTTCCTTATATTATCTCCCTAAGGAGGTGAGAAGGAATAAATCCCTTCATTTCACTGTGATCTGGGAACAGCCTCTTTAACAAAGATTTTTTTTTGCCTTGACTTTTAAATAAGAAAGCTTTTTTTTTTTCTGCTCACAGTTTGAATGACAAACTGTGGGCAATTGTGGTTGGTACTTAATCCATAACACTTAATGACATCACCAGAACTGTCCCTAGGGTTCAGCTTTGGACCCAGAAACCTCAAGGCCTGGGACATTCCTGAACTGGCAACCTTACTTGATACCATTTGTCAGTGATTCTTAACCTGGGGTCTGTGGAACCCTGCTGCTGGACACTAACATCGCAGTGGGGTGGAGAGGTTGGGGAGCTGAAACTACCCCTTCATTTACAAACATCGGAGCTGTTTGGGTGTGTACGCACATACCCCTGCTATGGTGTTCCTGATGAAAGGGACATGGTGGCAGGAATGTGCGCACACCCAAATGATGACTTTGAAGACCAGGGTTTGAATCACCACTTAGTCATGGAAACCCACTGGGTTAACTGAGGCAAGTTGCATTTTCTCAGCCCCAGAGAAAGGTAAATGCAACAAGTCTTGCCAAGAAAACCTTCATGATAAGTTTGCCTTAGGGTCATCCATTTTCAAAGGGGAAAGACATGGTACTTGGAAAGAAAATCCCCCTGTTAGCAGTACTTTGTTGTTGTGTCTTCAAGTCACTTCTTGGTTACAGTAACCCAAAACCCTATCACAGGAGGGGTTTTTGGCAAGATTTCTTCAGAGAGGGTTTGCCTTTGCCTTCATCTGAGGCTGAGAGAACGTGACTTGCCCAGTGTCACCCAGTGTCTGAGCAGACATTTGAATCCTAGTCTTCAGAAGCCTTTGATACATAAATACTTGGAAATTTAAATAAATATCTGAATATTTAAATCTAAATGTAAATATTTAAATTTTGAGTTAAGTCCATGGGAGGGGGCAGCCAAAAATTATATTTTCTTGGAGTCCCCAGTAAAGAAAAAGTTAAGAATCTCTGCCATATATCATTGCAAAAACTATTTTATCTCAAAAACCTATATTACATTTTCTTTGGACAAATAAAGTAACTCAACATGGTTAGGAAAAGGAAGTGTTTGCCCTTTAGTACTGTTCTTTTTTGTACATTCATTTAGAATGTTTTGACCAGAAAGGAAAAAAAGATCCCAGAGAAATTACCAGGGAAGAGTTTATTAAGACTCTCCCCTTCCATATATTGTCTCTGTAAAGTTCTGCCCTTAGCGTAACATACAATCCTTAATACAATTTTGTAAATTTGTGTACAGGAAGCCCCCACCTTTTGATGCCCTATTGACACCCTATTATCCTACAACTTGCTGTTTTGATGCTTCCAAATTAAAAGCATTAATTTGATGGGAGTTCTGCTCTTTCATCAGTTGTTTTTGCCTACAGAAGTCCACTTGGAACTGCTTGCACAGGGATGCAAGCTGAGAGGGAGAAAAAGGCACTAAGGCAGCTAAGAGACTTTACAAGCAGTGAGTGTACTGTCAGTCCCAAGTGGGCCTCCATGAGTCCTTCATGCTTCCTACAGTATAGTACATGGGTTCCACTTTTCAACCAATTCTATTTTCTGACCGTGATCTGGTTCCTAACCTGTCAAATAAGTGGGGGGAGCCTGTAAATTAAATTATACTCATTGTCAAATATATTTCATTTTTTGAAAAGAAAAATTAGGACAAACTTTTTCCCTCCAGCATTTCACAAATGAAAATTAAGACACATGTGGCCAAACAATGTGCCTTCCACCATACCCAACTAGCAGCCACATACATTCAAAATGCCATGACCATAAAAATCTAGCATACCAGGAAAAAGGCTAAGCCAGAACTTTTCTCTGGTAGCCTATCCTACTTTTCATCTTAGACGAAAGGCCAAGAAGCAATGAGGTGGTACAGTCATAGAAAGAATGTTCCATGTGACTTTTCTTGGAAATACGTATCAGTTCATTTGCATGCATAGGTGTGTTTCAGGCCTGCGTGAGCATGCATGAATAAATGCATACACACATTCATAGATGAAGAAAAACAAAAAAGCTCTCAATTTTTCCAAGCCCCAGGTTATCCTTCATATAAGAGCATTTTTCCAGACCCTCCAACATTTCACAAATGAAAACCAGGTCACGTAGGGCTAACCAACATCAGAGTATGATGAGGAAGGACACATAAGCTAGGAGAGGCTGCAGCAGTTTGCTTTTGCCTGAGCCTACTGGGAAAAGCAAGAGTTTTCCTCCTCCTGTCCTCTCCACCTTAAATACAAAGAACATTTCCAGTTTGAACTCTGTCTGGAGCAGTTGAAGTAAGCTGAGGACAAAGAGAGAAAGTGGAAGAAGTATAAAGAAACTGGGATGTTTTTAAAGCAACTGAAAAAGTGGGACAATAGAACTAATTGAGGCTGTTCCTGCCAAATTAGGATAGTTGGAAGGTACTCCCCACTCCATCTTTGTATGTGTGGATACATTTATTTATGGAAACCCACATACCTTATGACAAAGAAATACCTCCAAGAAAAGTCATATCTTGCTGAGGGATTCTGAAAACTGTTGCCTAAAAAAGTAACTCCGCTAACGCTATGACTGTTTTGTATTTAATTAAATGCAAGCAAGTTCTCTCTTTAAACAAAATAAGAATGTGACTTCATGAACTTATGGGTAATATGAGGGATTCATGTAGTTTACATGCAATTTAGCATGTAGTTCACATGGAATTTAGCAGTTTGGAGCTACTGTCTTCACGGATCATGTTGATGCATCACTCCAGAGCTGAAATCCTTGTGGACCACGCCTCCCCATTAAAGACTAGGGTGGCCTTGGCGACACTTTCAAGATCTCCGTGGGCCGCTCTTGGCCTTCTCCATAGAGTGACGCAGGCATTCTTAATACACTTCTAATTCCAACCTGTTAATTTCTATGGTTAGCTTTGCTGGTGATGCTTGCTAAACACAGCTCATGTTTGTTCTTGTTTGAGAGCTAAGCACCCCATCCAGGTGTGGCCTTGGCAAAGCTGATAATAATTATACACTTTCCCTGACCTTTTCCCCAAACCCTTCCTGTAAATAAGTATGATGCTCTTTCTCTCCACCTCTCCTCCCCTCACTCCACCAGGAAAGGGATTGAAACATAATACTGATCCAAATTTGCAGAGGTTGTTGTGCTTGTCTTTCACTTGTCTCGGAATGCTGCCTATTGCTGCTACCTTGTTGTGCTGTCTAATAAAAGGCTGTTACTCTAAATTGGTAGGAACCAAGACAAGAAATGGCAACGGCTCCTGTGAAGTGAGGCAGCAGGATGCAACTTTAAAGTGGAATTTTTCTCTCTTTGGTTTAGTGCTAAAGTTGCCAGAGTGGGAACTGGAAAGGGCTCTTGGAATGTATCCAGAGGATAGCAACCAAAATGGTAGAAGGCCTGAAAACCATATCCTATCAGAAGAGGCTTAGGGAGCTGGGTATTTTTAGCCTGGAAAAGAGAAGGTTAAGAGGCAATGTGATAACTGTGTTTAAATGTTTGAAGGAATGTCTTATGGAGGTTGGAGCATGCCTCTTTTCTGCTGCTTCAGAGACTAGGACAGGGAGCAATGGCTTCAAACTTCAGGAAAAGAGATTCCATCTATACTTTAGGAAGCACTTCCTGACAGTAAGATCAGTTTGATAGTGGAATGCCTTGCTACCTGGGAGTGTGGTAGAGTCTCCTTCTTTGAATGTTTTTAAACAGAGCCTGGTTGGCCATCTGTCAAGAATGCTGTGATGGTATATTCCTGCATGGCAAAGGGTTGGACTTGATGACCCTTGTGGTTTCTTCCAGCTCTATGATTCTTATACATTTAATGCTTGTATGTACGATGGAATTTCAGCAGGTGTTGCTCATCATACAACCAGGTAACAAGCAACAATTGCTTGTTACCTTTTCTACACAAAGGTTAAATATAAAGGTACAGAAGCTCCCTCCAGTTTTCACTCTGGCATCCCTAAGCTCCCTTGGCCATAGAAAATTTGAAAGTTTAGAAATGTTATATTTTGGGGAAATAGAAAGCCAGTGTTGTGTAGTAATTTGAGTGCTGAAGACCAGCATTTGATTTCCTACTCAACCATAGAAACCCATTGGGTGACCGTGGGCTCCTGACACACTCTCAGCCCCTGAAACTCCATGATAGGTTCACCTTAGGGTGACCATAAGTTGGAAATAACTTGGAAGGCACACAATAACAAGAAAGCCAGAATCCTCTAACCAGCATGGCTATTGAGAAGCTGAAGTGTGGATGGGACTGGAATAGCGTTCCCAGACTTCAGGCCTGGCCCGGAGTATCAAGACCTAGACCCTTCTCCCCAATTCTCAGGGCAACAGGAAGGAATCTCAGATCTCAGGATGAGAGCACAGTCTTGAAAACTGTGCTCATGTCTCTGTGTGTGCATATTTCCCACATTACTTAAACTTTGTAAAAAAAAATTATTTGAATAGTATACTCTGTGTATATGTGGTTGATGCTTCATCTGTCAGGCTTAATGACATTGTCAGGGGCTATCTCTTGAAACATCAATCTTATAACATCACCAGGACCTGCCCCCATGACATCACAGGGGGTCATTTCTAGGTCTCAGGTTTTGTTCCCCAAACCTCAATGGTTGGGGATGTTCTGAGCTGGCCATACTACACACACCTTTTCAGTATGATCAGGTGAGGTCAGGGACACAATTTCAGTGTCTGCAAATGTGTTTTATCAGGAACTAGCTTATTTACCCGGCATTGCCTAGGATTTTATTTTCTCATAGATAATACTTGTTAGAAATACCTTAGGAATTACCTTACCTTACCTTAGGAATTAGATGCAATCGAAATACACAGATTTGAGATCCTATGTCTGTAATTCCCCAAACTGCCTTGTCCCGTATCTGTAACCTTTCCCCATAGTCCCTAATCCAATCTGTATTCAGAGTTGTTAACATACAGAGGTTGGGTTCCTGAGGGAATACTGTATAAGTATACTGTATAAGCCTCACTCTTCCCCAAAAAAAATACTGTTATTGAAAACGGGATGCTTCTTATACACCAGTGTGTCTTATATGCTGGCAAATAGCATTTGCCAGTGTATAAATGGGGTGCGTCTTATACATGGGTGCGTCTTATACACTGGCAAATACGGTACACTGGCCTTCTCCTTGCTGCTAGGCCTCATCTCCATAGCGACTGACCTCAAGGCCCAAGAGCTCTCCAGCTGAAAAGTCTAAAGGCTCCTACCCGAACTGTCAACCTCAGGATTCCATAGAATTTTCAAAGCCAGCCAATCGAGGTCTTCTCACCTAACACAGTGAATCATATGAGGTCTTTGCCTGCCTGACACAGACAAACTCACAGATTGGAAATGAGAAGGGGGAATAGATTTGAAATCAAACTGTTCAGAAACTTCAGCAGGGTCAAAATGCAGCAGCCAGAATGTTGACCGGGGCCAGTTATAGGGAGCATATCATTGTTAAAACAGTGTAACTGGCTACCTGTTCATTTCCAGGCACAATTCAAAATGCTGGTCATGACCTATAAAATCCTAGACAGCTTAGGTCTGGATTATCTGAAATACTGTGGCCATTTCCACACTACGTGGTTATAGAGCTATTATTCCACTATCAATATCTTGTGGAATTCTGGGGTTTGTAGTTTACTGAAGCCAAAGAGCTCTCTGGCTGAGAATTCTAAATACCCCTCCCTAAACTACAAGCCTCAGGATTCCACAGGATGTTGAAAGTGGAATAATAGTACTATAACAGGGTAGTGTGGAAATGGCCTGTCTCTCCCTATACAAGCCTGCCTGAGTTTTAAGATCTGCAAGGGAAGCCTTTCTCCTGGTCTCCCTACCATCCTAGACTCGCTTGGTGAGCACACAGGGGAGACTCTTCTCAGTGGCTGCTCCTGCCCTCTGGAACTTACTTCCACAGGAGGCTAGGCTGCACCCCTCCTTGCTTACCTTTCACCAGCAGGCAAAAACATTCCTATTCAAGCAGGCTTTTAATGTGTGAGTAGGTGAGATGTTATTTATAACGAAATGCTATAAATTTAAAAAAAAAAAATTTGTGAGTTTTTATAAATGATTTTATACCATGTTTATATAGTTATTTTAATTGTTTTAAACTATATTGTATATGTTTTTAACATTTCTGGAAGTCACCTGGGGTCCCACTTTGGGAAAAGAAGCATAGAAATACAATCAATCAAACAATATCAATGCACACAAAACAAAAGTGGTAGATGCCCAGATCCTTTTCTCTCTCTCTCTCAATCATAAAAAATAAGTTGTTTGCTCTACTCACAAAATATAGATGAAACAAAAGAACCAGTTTTGTTGTGTTAAGAAACTGTTCTTGTCAATTTAGTACAGTCGTAGTCCTGCTCAATATATACACACATCATTTAGAAAAAAGCTTAAAACATTTTTTTCCAGAAATACTGTTTTACTTTCATGAAAAGGCATGCAGATATGCAACACCAAGCTTATGCAGGTTTACTCAGAAGTAAGCACCACTGTGTTCAAGAGAACTTACTTCTTGAGAAGCTTGCATAGTTTTGCAACCTTAAACAACTCAAATGTTTATTTGGGGACAGCCCCTGTGTGTCTTTGCCTTAAACCCTCAATATTGGACTCTTTGAAAAGCAGAATGTACTGTCAAATAATTAACAATGTAATCAACAAAACCAACCATTTATTGTCAGTAGGAAAAGTTATTTTTTAATATTCTGGGTTTTCTTCACTTTTGTACTAAGATACCAGAATTGAAATAGCCATACAGAAAAACATGTAAACAAGCTTGCTTGGATAAACTCACCACACCGCTGATTAAAAGTTATTCTCCTTGATTCAGATTTGCCTTCAGTGATTAATCAAATTAAGCTGTAATTTGATCTTCTGATTAAAGCTGGCAACCCTACCTGTTAAGGCCATGAAGTTCACTACCAGCTTAAATTCAATCATTCTGCCTGTTTCTCGGGTTCTGAAGAGATTGCTGTTGCTCCTCTAGCCAAAACAGCATCGTCCAGGCACACAAGAGAAGGGCCACTAGGCATGGAGAAATGCTAAGGTTTGCAAAAGTACCAAAATGTTTTAGAACTCTGCCTTTAAGATTAGTAGGGGAAAATATCCCAAAAGTGCTCAATGACAACTGAGCATGTTTAAGTGGCCACACATTGTTTGCTAAGCCCAAGATGGGAGCTGGAGATGGAATGGAGTCTCATGGAAGAGGGCATTGGTGGTTGGGTGGCACCCTGAACATGAACATTCCACATTGCAACACCTTGTTGAAGCTTCTGCTTGTACTTGTGCACTTTTTGGCTCATTTAATCTCATAGGGTTCATAAATAAGCATGTGGATATAACAAAAGATTTCTTTGAGAATCCCTCCCATACATTTTTGTACCTGCCAACATTTCATGGATGAAAACTGAAGACATGTGTAGCTATCAGATCACCAGCTCTCCATGACGGGTATAATCATGAAGAAAGGGGGTCTCACATATCATAGGTGTTCATATATTGCCATAACATGTATGTGTTGTTGGGGAATTGAGAGATTTTTAGTAATAAGTCTCCCAAACAGCAGAGTACTTAGTAAATGCACAAACAGAAGTTGAACAAATTACCAGTCCCATTGTATCATCTCCACCCCAGACATATCTAGCTCAAAATAAACAGTTTGGTTAAAATTATGCAAAAAGGATTTACTTACATAATCTTGTGCATAGTTACACAGGTTCAATTCTTGAAGAAAGGTAAGAAGAAATTAAGAATTCACACGCTTACAGGAAAGCATGCTTGTCAGAGAATCGGAGAGCACGTGCTTGCAGGGAAGTCGAAGAACAAAAAAAAAGTGGAAGAGGAAGAGAACATGCAAGGGGAAGTGGGTGTTGACCAAACAACAGGAAGTTTACTTTAGGTAGTCCCCTCTATGCCTACAATACACATGCAAGCTAACTAGCCAGTTAATAAAGCGTGCAAAGGTTGCCACTCCCAGCATGTGTAACTAGCGATATGGAACATATTGCTACAATGTATCTACTCTAATTGCTATATTTACTACCCACTGCTATAATTGCTACAATGTATCTGAGGGGGAAAGATTAGGGAAGTTTAAGCAGGAAAATATAGTGACCCCTCCACATTTGCAGGGGTTCAGGACACAGAATCCTCATGAAACTGAGAAAACTGCAAATAACTCTTTCCCACAATCCCCCTTCCATTCCCCTTTGAAGCTCCACTCCATTCCCTTGCCTCTGGCTCCAGCACACGGGGGGGGGGGCGCAGACAAGATTTAGCAGTATTTTCCTCTCAGACAGAGAAGAGTGGAATACCGTGTCCTTGTGTTCTAGCTACTTCTTGTCGTCATCCTGAGAAAGATGATTCCTCCCAGAAGGGAGGGATAGAAAGCAAAGGAAGCACATGACCAATCAGTGGCCATAACATAGCAGAATGTGCAGCCACATAGCAGAGAGGACATGCCTCCATCAGTGTGGGGAGGCTTTGCTCACTCAGAAGGAAAAAAAAGTCCAGTTTAAACACAAGTCTCACAAGCCTGGGGTGAGGAATGTAAGGGAATGGGAGGAGGGAAAATGGGGTGGGAGAAGACAAGCACATGCCTCATGCATAATGAAATTCACAAAGGTCAATGTGGAGGGAGGGCTGTTAAGTGCAAAGGATGTTATGAGAATGAAGTGTTGATGTACGAAAAGGTCTAAGAAAGAAGAAAGTCAACAATTGTTCAAGGTTCCTGAAGCTTTGGAAGCCTCAGAAAGGCACCAGTCCAGGAAAGAACGGGCAACGCTGTACTAATCAATGGAAGCTAAGCACACAAGAATTTGTACTGATTGCTTATAAAAGTGTATGATGGCTGTACAAATCAGTTTCAGCAACTTCTGTGGACAGGTACTGTTGGTACTCATGTTTTTCCACTGAAGAACTTGCCGTTATCTTCAGAGTGAGTTCTCTGGAGTGTGGTTTAGCCAGTACATGACAGTAGCCAAGCAACCTCAGATGCAGCCAAGGTGGCTGAATTATTAATAAGGAAAAACAGACAACCTAGGAAAGGCAGCAGAAGTTTTGCTTTGCCTGAGCTGATGGGGAAGGGCAAGATTCCACCCCCTTCTGTCCTCTCCCTTCTGCTGAGTTAAGTGAGCACAAACTACTTTTGCACTTTGACCTCAGTTTGCAGCAACTGGACAAAGGGGGAAAGTGGAAGGGAGTGACTGAGACATTTTATAATCAAGTGAGAAAGCGGGACAAAGGAGGATTAATGAGGACTGTCCATGACAAACTGGGACAGTCGGAGGCAATGCTGTTATTAGTGCTGAAGTAAGATTCCACTGGCCATCCAGTCGGTTTCTGTACATGGTCTAGGGCCCAGGCACAATTTTCTTCTTTGCTTCAGGTGCTAAAAGTGGGAGGTCAGAGGATTAATTGGGACTGCCCTGTTAAAATGCGACAGTTGGAGGAGGTACATTTTACCCCCTCATCTCACATTACTGAATCAATTCATTTAATTTACTTACCTTTCAGCCAAGGGATGCCACGTAGAGGAGGGAGAGGGCTTGTTTTCTGCTGCTCCAGAGACCAGAACAAGGAGCAATGGATTCAAGCTGCAGGAAAGGAGATTCCACCTGAACCTCAGGAAGAACTTCCAGACGGTCAGGGCTGTCCGGCAGTGGAATCTGCTGCCTCGGAGTGTAGTGGAGTCTCCTTCCTTGGAGGTTTTTAAGCAGAGGCTGGATGGCCATCTGTTGGGAGTGCTTTGAGGGTGTTCCTGCATGGCAGGGGGTTGGACTGGATGACCCCTGTGGTCTCTTCCAACTCTACATTTCTATGATTCTATGATTCTATGAATAAAGAGCTTAATTATCTCAGTACCTACCTACTAACCTTCCCTTATCACTTCTACATAGATTGTGGACGATTATACTTTACCTATACGTGACCAACAATTCCTTATGCTCCATACCTTAACCATCATACCACTACCTCTTTCCAATATTTCGATAATCTTACTATAATGTTTATTCCTCCAAGTTTTTTTTTTATTATTATTTTTAACTAATTCATTTACTATTATCTTCCCCATTGGACTTCCCAAAGGAGTTTAACTAAATTCCATTCTTCAATGATCTGTTTTCTTGGTCTTTCAGTCAATATTGATGTTAATTCATCCATTTCCCAAAGTTCATACAATTTCCATAACCAGTCATCCACCTCAGGTACTTCTTTTGATTTCCATTGTTGTGCAAATACTAGTCTTGCCGCTGTTACCGTATATATTACCATTTTTCTCAATGAATTCTTTTTAAAATACTTAGTGTCTAGCATATGTAATAAGTATATTTCTGGACTCATAGGGAAATTAATATTAAAAGCATTAACAATACATTTATGAATATCTTTCCAATATTTCTTAGCTTTAGCACAAGACCACCATATATGGTAAAAAGTCCTTCTTTTTGAACATTTCCAGCACGTATTTTTCATATTTTTACTTATTTTAGCAATTTGCACTGGTGTATAATAGCAACAAAAATATACCTTATAATAATTTTCTTTTAAATTTGTACTTATACAATATTTTTTTACATCTCTCCCAGAATTCTCCCAACTCTGCAGTGGAATTACATGTCCCAAATTTTGTGCCCACCTTATCATATTGTCCTTGACCGTCTCTTCTTCCATACACAAATTTAGTAAGATTTTATATACTTTACCTATCAAATGGTCTGTTTCTGGTTTTAGCAATTTATCAAACTCCTTTTCCCTTGTTTCAATTCCTTGTATCTTCATATTGAGATTGCATTAACTTTTTTTGTTTATTATTTTCTTTTTTCTTTCCCATTGGTATGTATAAGATTGTATAAAAATGTATAAATGTAAAAGGTAGGATGTATGTTATTTAGGCATATAATGTATAGAAATGATGGAAGCATATTTGTGTTAATGTAAGAATTATAGAATGTTTTATTTTTATGACTTTAATAAAATATATATATATATATATATAAAAATATGCTGAAGGCTGTACTCAACTATTTTATGCTATATCCCATTCTTTGCAACCAAACAATCTTCTGCTTTTTCTGCACAAGACCAATTTGTCAAATGCAGGGTTGTCATTTTCTATCTGGAAAAAAATAGTTCCCACGTGGTGTTGGCGCTATGTTTCCTGGAATCAATGAATGAAGCAGAGATTCGTCCCCAGCTACTTCCCTGTGAAAGAAGTTTTTTCCTCATCCCTGACCTGAACAGAAACTATGTTTTGAAACAAGATGTCTGTTTGAAAAATGAGGATCTCCAGAGGCCCAAGATGAGACAGTACATAAAAACATGGCATTTGAGAAGTTCATTATCAGGAGTACACAAAATTATGCAAGGAATGTAAAACAAGAAAACTTCAATCAAAGCATAAATAATTGAAATATAATGGAATGGTGATTTCTCTGAGATAAAGGGCCTTTCTGCCCTACACTGTTATAGTGCTATTATTCCACTTTCAACATGTGCAGTTCTAGAGTTTGTAGTTTACTGAGACCAAAGAGCTTTCTGGCTGAGCCCTGGTGGCGCAGTGGTTAAATGCCAGTACTGCAAGCCACAAGGTTGTGAGTTCGATCCTGCCCGGCTCCAAGGTTGACTCAGCCTTCCATCCTTTCGCAGGTCGGTAAAATGAGTACCCAGCTTGTTGGGGGCATGTATAGAAATGTTTTGAAAAACATGCTATTTGTAAGTTGTTCGCCGCCTCGATCCATATGGAGAGGCGGGATACAAATAAAATAATAAATAAAAATAAAATAAAAAAAATAAAGGTTCCTTCCTAAACTGCAAGCTCCAGGATTCCATAGGACGTTGAAAGTGAAATAAGAATACTATAACAGTGTAGTGCAGAAGGGTCCATACTCTCCAACTGTCCAGATTTGGTAGGGAGAGTCCTGAATAATCCTATCATCCCAGTTTTTCAGATGCTTTTAAAATGTCCCAGTTATGCTGTCCTCCTCCCACTTTCTCCACTTGTCCTTGGCTTGTTGTAGTTGCTGTAAAATGAGTTCCAAGTGAAAAAGTAATTTGTACTCAATTGACTGGGAGCAGGGAGAGAAAAAGGCAGAATCTGCTTTCCCAGTAGGCTCAAGTAAAAGCAAACTGCTGCAGCCTCTCCTGGCTTGTGTGTTCTTCCTCACTGATAACTTTTGCCATCCTGGCCACACTCTGATGTCGTTTGGCCACACATACCCCAGTTTTCTTCTGTGAAATGTGAAATACCCTCCTACTGTCCTGATTTAGCAAGGACAAGTCTGATTAATTCTCTTTCACCCCAGTTTTTCAGATGCTTTTAAAATGTCCCAGTTTTCTCTCCTCTTCCCACTTTCTCCATTTGTCTTCAGGTTGTTTCAATAGCTGCAAACTGAGTTCAAAGTGCAAAAGTAGTTCTACGTAATTCAATGGGGTATGGGGAGAACGGTAATGGCATTTTGCCCTTCCCAATTGGCTCAAGCAAAAGCAAAGTGCTGCCACCTCTTCTAGCTTATGTGTTCTTCCTCACTAATGGCACCATGACCACACTCTGATGTTATTTGGCCACACATGTCCCAGTTTTCATCTCTAAAATGTTAGAAGGCATGCAGAGACATTTTAATTTTTACTGTAATGCACAAGTGGCTAACATGTGATCCTCCAGCTGTTATTGGAGTGTGACTCTCAACAGTCTGACTGCAAAAGGATGCTGGGAAATGCAGCCCAACAACACATGGAATTTCACAAGTCACTCATCCCTGCTATAATACCAAACATTTGCCAAGAATGAAAGGAATTGTCCCTTGTCCTAACCCTCCAAAACCAAACGCAAACCTACAAATAATTTCATTCCAAGGGGAAATGCTGACTGAAATAGTTTTCTGCTGATTTTTTTTTTTTAAAAACCATGTGCATACATTTGTGTGAGTGCTGATTAAAGGTACATTAGAAAAAAAACTTGATTGGTTGGTCATACGCTTTTATGATTCAGAACATATTTTAGCATCTGCAGAGTACAAGACCAGTGTTGTGGGCCTCATAGTTCCACACTGCTGATAGACATGTACTTTCACGCACATACACTAGAGTCAAAATCAGAGCTTAGAAGAGTTACTTGTGAACTACTGTTTTCCTGAATCACTCAGTCCACAAAGCATACTGGCTAGGAGATTCGGGGAACTCAAGCCATAAGTTCTGGTCAGAATACATCCTCTACCACTTTACACACACTCAGTAACGGAACTTCCAGAAACTATGTGGCAGGTGCTGGCTGTATAAGTGTCTCTTGGGAAGACCACAAAGGTAATATGAACGCAAGAATCTACTCTCATGGTCCCCACCCAAGAACTGGTACAACTGAAAACCTACCTACATGTAACATTAATATCATAGCTTTCAGCTAGATCAGTTTTTCCCCAAAAAGAATATCAGCCCTAGGCATGCAAGGGTGGGAATTTCCAGAAGGAGAAAGATGACTCTGAACTTGCAGGTAGCTTCAGGCCATCATGACTCACAGATGCTAATAAACTTTTATTCCAGAAATTCTCTCAAAGCTCCTTTCAAACCATCCAAAGTACTGACCGTTGCCCCAAGCTCGCCTGAATTATCCAAATGATTGAAATGAGGGGAAAAATCCTGTGCCTCAAATTGCTGCTCAAGACTTTTCTTTCTTTCTTTTTTTTATTAAAAGTGGCCAGAATAGCTTATTGCCTAGCAGCCTCTACCAGCCATTTGCCTGATGAATGAGTCTTCCTTATATAAGTGCTTTGAGCCTTCTGGCCTCTCCCTTTCTTGCCTATGCTGGGCTGCAGTAAGTATTGTCCTGTTCAGGTCTGTGTGTCTTGGCTGTTAGGGAGGATCCTGTCTGTATTTGTACCTGGGTCCTGGGCACGACATTGGTTATCATCACTAGATGACAAAGAACCCCACAGTTCAACTATGTGCTATGTGAAGGAGGACTTCCTTTTTTCTGGCCTGAATCTCTCAGCATTGAACTGTCCACCACACTCTGAATTTCTCTTTCTTTGATTGTTGTGTTGTTGTGTAATTCCAGTTGCTTCCTCTTATGGTAACCCTAAGATGAACCTATCATGGGGTTTCCTGGGGCTGAGAGTGTATGTGACATGCCCAAGGTCATCCAGTGGGATTCCATGTTCAAGTGGGGAATTAAACTCTGGTCTCCAGGGTTGTAGTCCAACATTCAAACTGCTAGTGGCCCTAAACCTAACATACCCTCCAATATTTCACAGATGAAAACCAGGACATCTATGGCCAAGCAACGTTAGAGTATGGCCTAGATGCTAAAAATTATTAATGATGAAAAACAGACCAACTGGGAGAGGCTGCAGGAGTTTGCTTCTGCCTGAGCCTACTGGGAATGACAAGATTCCATCTTTTCCTCTTCTTTCCTCCCTGCTGAGTTAAGTACAAACTACTTTTGAACACAGCCTGCAGCAACTGAAGGAAGCTGAAGACAAGTGGGAAAGTGGGAAAAGAAGACAGAAACTGGGACATTTTAAAATTAGCTGGAAAAGTGGGACAACACAGGGTTAATAAGCACTGCCCCTGTAGAACTGGGACTGTTGGAGAGTATACCCTAGTTATAACACACAACCTTTTGGGTTTCTAACCATGAATGAAGAGTTATAAGCCTTAGAAATATCTCTTCGTTCATCTTTTTCTTCTTTCCCAGACATACTGGGTTTTTTTCCTCAAGCAAATTGGTTATGAAGGAAGCATGCTGCCACTCCATCTGACAGTACCTGTCAGAAAGATAAAATCTTTCAATGAATTCAAAGAGAGGAAAGGCCAATCCTTCCTAGTTATCCGGCTGTGATTTACATCAGGATAATTATATCTTCATTGCTGTGGGAAATGAACTGCCCCTCTGGGGAAATGTTACATGTGCATAAGAAGTTTCTTCCTCACTTCGGGTGAGTGCGTGTGTGTTTTTAATTATCGTAAAACCTGCTGCTATCGCACAGGGCCAGTTGCTGCAGAGTGGGACCAATCAGGATTTATTCAAAATAAAAGTTGGGCTATAGTTGGGGGTTTCTTTAAAATAAAATTCATTACTCCTACTGCAACCTCACAGATTTTGCTGGGCATGATATAAGAGCAGGATAGAGTCCACTTTTTATTGAGATGATTAGCGATTTATTTCCACATTCATTCTTTTTAAATTGAGCTGCCTTAAAAACACAAATAAAAAAGCAATGTAAAATAGATATTTACTAAACATGTGAGGGCCAAGAAAAATTCAGTAATTTTTTCCCCCAATTTTCCCCAAAGCCTTCAGTTCTTCCTACCCACGCCCCATTGGGAAAAGTATGGAAAAAAATTATTATGGAATATTTCCTCTTAGAGTGATGAATAAAATGCTTAAGACAAGTGATTCATATACTTTAGTTCCCACCCCCCAAAAAAATTCTTAACAGTATGCAAGAGGAGGACTTTCATGTAAAACTATGAACAGTATCCACCCTTTCAAATATCTGTTCTTACTTTTCTTTTCACTGTTGTGTTATCAAAATTAGTGCTTTATATCTAATTGGTCCCATGGTGACTTAAGGAAATAAAATAATTTTCACTGTTTTCATAACATAGATCATTTCTTCTGTGTTTATTATTATTATTTTTAATCTGTTCCCCATAAGCTGTCAAAACCAGTTTTTTGAGTTTGGATGTTTCTTACAGTTTAGAATCATGTAGCTCCAGCGGCAACAAAAATTAAAAATGTAAGGAAAAAAATTCAATTTGTAATTATTGTCTAAGTAAACTGTACTTGTAAGATACCAAACATGCTAATTTTACACCAAACCACTTTACACATGATATATTTAAAGTAACAAAGAGTGACCTCCAATCTTGTAAAGGTTGTTAATATTGAATATTTTTTCCAAAGATTTCTGGGTTTTTGTGGGAGGGGTTTCACAAGTGTTTTTACTGTTTTTCCCCGTGACTTCAAAATTTCCAGAAATTTAATATCTAAGATATACAAACTGTAACAATTATAGCTCAAAACAATCAAAGCAAGAATCCATGACAAGCCAAGAAAGGCCCAAAGTACCTCTCTGAAGAGGGAATAGCAACGATAAGGTGCCACAGTCAAGATGATGGATATACAGGTACACCTCAATTAGCAAAGTAGATGTGTTCCTGAGAATTCCTTCTTTAACAAAAAATTTGGTACAAGAGACAGAAAAAACACAGAAAGAATAGGGATGGGTTCCTACTCTGCAAAAAAGAACTGTTGAATGTGTTTCAGCAAATTTTTTATCCAAAGCTAACAATATGCACCTGTGAAATGAAACAAGCAGGTCAGGCCAGGCCCGGATAAGTAAACAAAAACGTTTTAACCTTCCCAAAGATCAGTTGAAATCCTTTTCCAAAATGCATCCAGAGATTATTTTTTAATTCTTTTAACAGCCTCCAATTTTCTTATGGTTCCCATTTTAGTGGCCAGATCTACGGAAGAATGCACTAATGGGGTATGGTGCAGAAAGAGCCTAAGATCTCAATAATGGAGAATATCAGTGATAGCTTTTTTCAGGAAATGCAAGTGCTGTCTGAGAGTAAATACAGAGCTTGGGGAAGTTACTTTTTTGGATTTCTACTTCTAGAATCTCCCAGCTTACATGTCCACACGTGGCGGTGGGAGTTTGGGCACTTGTAGTCCAGAAAAATAATTTCCCCAAGCTCTGCAAGTTGAACCTATTGCTCCATATTTCTGATTGAGATTCTATCTACCATGACTCCAAACTGCTTAAGAATTTTCTTGCTCACCTTGTAGATGAAGCCAATCTCCTGACCCATTTCAAAGGAGATCTTCTTAAGGGAGACCACACAATGGCTCATGAATGGCTTAGGGAGTAGGTATGTTTAGCCTGATGAAAAGAAGGTTAAGAGGTAACATGGTGGCCGTGTTTAAATATTTGAAGGGATGTCATGTTGAAGATGGAGTAAGCTTGTTTTCTGATGCTCCAAAGACTAGGACACAGAGTAATGGATTCAAATTACAGGAAAAGAGATTTCACTTAAACATCAGGAAGAACTTCCTGACTGCAAGAGCTGTTGGACAGTGGAATATGCTGCCTCAGAGTGTGGTGGAGACACCTTTTTTGGAGGGTTTTAAACAGAGGCTGGATGGCCAAATGGGGATACTTTGAGTGTGTGTTCCTACATGACAGGAGGTTAGATACAATGGCCATTGTGGTCTCTTCCAACTCTATGAATCTATGACTCTAATTGTCAGTTGAGAATTTATCTGCAAAAATTAGAACTAAGCAGTTCTATAATATCTATTTCCAGTAAAGGGCTGCTATTACTACATAGGAGAGCCAGCAAAGTACCAATATGTATTGGAACCAATCCACAATGGGACTTACACACATTGGGATTGAAGCACATTGGTCCCATGTGGGTTCAGAACACTGGCTAGGGAGTGGCAATGTGCTTTGGGACACACTTGCTCGTGTCTCATTATGCATATTCGCAATTCACTAGCAGGCTTTCTTAGCACTCCTGCTATATAGCTAAATAAATGTAAAAGTTATGTAATATACATTGTGATAGAGGATTCTGGCTTAGCAAGGAACCTTTGATTTGGAATAAGTGAGAAATCAGCCTCATGACAAATGATAGCATGTGCCTTGACTGTGGTTACTCCATATTGAAAACCACAATGAATTTCCCCATCATGTCTTAGGGGAATGCCATATGCACAGTTTCTCTTGTAGCAAGGAAACAAAATGCTAGCAGAATAAATTAGTCTGCATAAGAAAAATGAGGCTGACTCGTTAAAAAACCCTGTTATCTTGAATGCTGATCAAGAGCTGAGATTGGCCCTTGGGGGGTCACTAGAATTTCCCAGATTCAATCAATCAGTTTAGAGCTCAGGTTGTCATATGGGCATCCTAATGCACAACGTCCCCCGGAGTATGGCATGAGCCACAACAAGGGAGGAGGGACAATGAAAGGGCGTGCAATGAGGTTAGTCCGATATTACCAAACAGAATGGAACTGAATCATCCATGCAAATGCAGCACAGTCAGAAGTGGGAGAAGTGTTTCTTACAACCAACTGAGACATGTCCAGAGGAAAGCAGCAATGATGCCGTGGGACCAGGAGACCAAGCGGTATAATTACAGATCGGGAGGGATAAACTTGTTTGGTTTACAGTAGGACAATTATGTGAGCATGGGGGGGGGCACATTAGCTCCCCAGAAGACCTGGGGGGCTGCACCCTCACTCACAAAAAACTTTAAAAATACCTCTAGGAGGCATTGGAGGAAATTGTGCCATATTTTTAGGTCTCCAATGGCTGTTTAGGTTCAATTCCCCACTTGGCCATGGAAATCTGCTGGGTGACCTTGGACATGTCACACACCCTTGGCCCCAGAAAACAGGTAATAGAGTTGCCATAAATCAGAAAATGACTTGAAGGCAAACAACAACAACAACAACAACAACAACAACAACAACAACAGGCTGTTTTAGGTCCAAGAGAGGCCTTTTTAATAACAGGAAGGAACCAGAAGACCCTCTGTATTTACTTTCTGGTTTGTTTATTTTGTAAAGGTCTCTCCTGGGTCTAAGGTGGCCCAGAAAGGCAAAGATACAGCAAAAATGACTCCCATGCTCTTCTAGGGCATTTGGGTGCATTTAGGGGTAAAATTTGGAAGGCTATAAAAATAACCCTGCAGGCTACACTTTGACCATACCTATAAGGTAGTTAGTATTGCCCTCATTTTGATCATAGAATCATAAGGTTGGAAAAGACCACAGAGGCCATCCAGTCCAACCCCCTGCCATGCAGGAACCCACATCAAAGCACTCCCAACAGATGGCCATTCAGCCTCTGTTTAAAAACCTCCAAGGAAGGAGACTCTACCACACTCCCAGGCAGTATATTCCACTGCCAGACAGCTCTGGCTGTCAGGAAGTTCTTCCTGAGGTTCTGGTATAATCTCCTTTTCTGCAACTTGAATCCATTGCTCCTTATCCTAGTCTCTGGAACAGTGGAAAACAAGTCCACTCCCTCTTTGAGATGACATTCCTTCAAATATTTAAACAGGGCTATCATGTCCCCTATCATGTCCCCTCTTAACCTTCTCTTCTCCAGGCTAAACAGACCCAGCTCTCTAAGACGCTCCTCATAAGGCATGGCTTCCAGACTCTTTACCATTTTAGTCGCCCTCCTCTGGACATGCTCCAGCTTCTTGAAATGAGGCACCCAGAACTGGACACAGTATTCCAGATGAGGTCTGACCAAATCCGAATAGAATGGTACCATTACCTGCCTTGATCTAAACACCATACCCCTATTGATGCAACCAAGAATCATGTTGGCTTTCTTGGCTGCCACATCATCATTATCACTTCCATTTCTTTGACACTTTTTCCTTTAAAACAGACCGTAACTGAAACTAAAACTGATACAGATGAAAAGACAAATCAGGAAAAAGAGAAGCAAAAAGCCACTGTTCAAATATCATTCAACAGTGGAGTTTCAAATGTAATACATGGTAATTCCTTCACATTTGCAGGTTTGACTATCACAGATCTGACTATTTGTGAGTTTCTTCAACCCCTGCCTCCACCCCCATTTCAGGTGCTTCTCTTCTGAAGGAACCCTCCTTCTTGGCAGTTCTGATTAGGCCACAGAGCCCTTTAAAAACCTACCTCTGGTCCTATTCCACCAACCGTTGCCTGTCCAGCTGTCAGTCTGATTTCTGACACTACAAACTCTCTCCCAGTGCTCCCCTACATCCAATGAAGGAGATGGGTGAGAGAGGAAGGTCATTTCCGCACTAGCCTGTTATAGCGCTATGATTCCACTTTCAACATCCTATGGAATCCTGGGGTTTGCAGTTTTGGGAGGGGCCAGTCGGCCCCTCCCTAAATGGCAAACCCCAGGATTCCATAGGATGTTGAAAGTGGAACCATAGTGCTTTAACAGGCTAGTGCAGAAATGGCCAAAGTGTAGGGCTACCATGCTGATCCACTCCCTTTCCCTCTCCTTTCTCTGACCCAATTTGGAGCCTGGGTGTTCAACCCCCCCACCATGCTTCACCCCCCATCCCACAGACACATACACACTTTTTTATATTTAAGAAGGTCCTGCACCTCTAACCCTAGCAAATGTGGAGGGCCAACTGTAAAGCAACATCTCTCTCCAAAAACCTATTGTAGGAGTAATCAATTAGCCTAAATCCCATGTTTAAAAATCATCCAGCTTGGGAGCAGAGGCAGAGAGACAGAGCAGAGAACTCCACCTAGCATCAGAAAAGATGTCACAGCCAAGTAACACTCACAAATGACTCACACTCACAAAACATTCACAGTTGCGAGGGGAGAGGGGAAGTGTACTGTGTATACAATATGAGGGCCAGCATAGTGTCACGGTTTGAGCGCAGGGATTATGATTCTAGAGAACAGGGTTCAAATCCCCTCTCAGCCATGGAAATCCACTGGGTGATCTTGGACAACTCACATTCTCTCACTCTCAGAAGGAGGCAAAGGCAATCCTCCTCTGACCAAATCTTGCCAAGAAATCCCTGTGATACGGTGATCCTAAATCAGAAATGACTGGAGCACACACAACAACAAGCATCCTAGATGAAACTACAAAAAAATGCACATGAGGATGACTACAGCACTTAGAAATGCATTATATCAGGAAAACAATTTGCAAAAAATAAAAAAAGTACATCAGGAAAACTGCATACAAAAGGCATGTCTTAGGAAAAATGTGTGCAAATGGGCATATGATTTTTTTACATGATTCTTTAAAAAAAAATTCTCAGTGCTTTGGCATGAATTGACCTTGAAACTGGAAACATTCTTAAAATCCAGGATGAAGCTGATTCCAGACTGGAAAAGTGAGAAATTGAAATTGACAGACCCCATCTATCCCCATCTGTGAGAAACACTTTGGCCAAGATCCTGTACCTTAATTTTGAAATGGAATTCGTAACATTAAAGTTGTAGCATAAAAGTTTGACAGGCAGAATTATACCACATCTCCTGTCTCCTCTCTCTGTAAGCCCACCATTTGCCAGCTGGCCACCCCTAAAAGAGCTATATAGTGGCTCATGGGCACATCTGAAAAACATCTGGCTATATCCTTACATCAAGATTCACAATGGTGAGGATATCATTCATGATTTCCCAGAGATCCTCAAAGATGATGTTATTGCCCATTTCTGCACTAGCCTGTTATAGCGCTATGATTCCACTTTCAACATCCTATGGAATCCTGGGGTTTGCAGTTTTGAGAGGGATCAGCCGGCCCCTCCCGAAACTGCAAACCCCAGGATTCCAGAGGATGTTGAAAGTGGAATCATAACGCTATAACAGGCTAGTGCGGAAATGGCCATTGTTATCATCGTCTTCCTCCTCCTCATGCGTCTGGCTATAGGGGACATAGCCAGATACTTCTCCAACATGCTCTGCTTTCCCCACCACTACCACTATATGAATGTGTCAGGACAGGCAGCATATAAAAGGTGGAGTTACATGGAATTTTGGTGACCGCATGAGGAAGAGAGAGGATTCTGGTCTCTGCCAAGGTCAACAAAGTGAGCTAGGCAAATGTACGTATCAGAACTATGCATGGGGACACACAGTTCAAGCATTTTTCCTGGATGAAACTGAGGAAATGAAATCTATTCATGATGATTTTGGATGCCAAAATGTAATAATAAGGGGTCCTCCCACTTTCCTTGAAGGGCAAACATTCAAATGGCATCATTAATGAAGGAAGCTATTAGTCTCATTTGGAAAGTACCAATTGTTTCTGCTTGACAGACTGCCCACATTCATCCACATGCGAAGTTTGGAGCTTTCTGGTACAAAAGCAAGCACATAGGAAGGAATGTGAATATTTAGTTCATTTATTAACTACTTTTATATCCTAACTTTTAATGGTGGCTAGTGCCTTCCATGCCAAGGTGCAGTGAATCCACTGTGGGTTTTATTCTCAACTTTAAATGAGCTATCCACCTGTTTTGGGGACAGACCTTCAGCCTTTGAAGTCTGGTCTAAAACCCAGAGTGGATTCACTGCTCCACTGACATGGAAGCCACTGGCAGCCAAAGATGCATTTCTACCAGAAAGGTTATTCAAGAAAACTAACAACTACAAAGTGTTAAGTGAAAACAAATGAACTTCAAGCATAAAAAGAAGTTTAAAAAACACCACTAAATGAAAGCACAGCCCACTTCATCTAAAACCCAACTTAGACACCAAGATGTCTTACACCATTTCCGCACTAGGCTGTTATAGCGCTATGATTCCACTTGCAACATCCTATGGAATCCTGAGGTTTGCAGTTTCAAAACTGCAAACCCCAGGATTCCATAGGATGTTGCAAGTGGAATCAAAGTGCTATAACAGCCTTGTGTGGAAGTGTCTTCAGAACGGGCTTCACCTGCTGCTGAAGAACATAGAGGAGGAGTCCAGTGCAGCATCCGTAGGGAGGGAGCTCCAAAGTCTGGGAGCATCCAAAAGCCCTCTCCTGTGTCCTTCCCAAATGTTATTCCAAGAGCAGTGAAACCTGAGAGAAATGTCTCACCTGAAGATCTTAAGAACATGGCATTCCTTCAGAAAGCCTGATTCCAAGTCAGTTATGTTCCAAGTCATATTGGGTTTTAGAGGTCATAACCAGTACTCAGTTGTATGAATGAGAGGGTATAAAACACACATACACAAGTCTTAAAAGTGCTTTTCTCTGCAATCTGAAGTATCCCAAGGGTGAACTAAGACTGCTACAGAACTCTTTGTGTATGGAACAAAGAAAGATTACTGTTCATTAAAGGCTGGACTCTGCCTCCCCCCAAGCAGGCAGCAAAGAGTTGCTCACACATTCATTACTCACTCTAAAAGTATGTGTAACTATTCACCTCTCAGCAATTCCTTGTTTCAACTCTGAAAGTCATGTCAGTTACTATGGAAATTATGTTCCTCACCTCACCAAAAAGAATCTGGAGGGTCCTCACCAATACCATCCACTTGCTAGGGACAAACAAATAGCTCATTTCATTTAAACAAACCTTCCAGCCCAGCGCCCCCCCCCAAAAAAAAATCAACTCAATACTAGACTGTTTGTGTATGATGGGCAATGACTGCATTTCTAGATACCTGCTTCCTAACTGTTGTTGTTGTGTGGCTTCAAGTCATTTCTGACTTACGGCGACCCCAAGACAAACCTATCACTGGGTTATCTGGGGCTGAGAGCGTGTGATGCACCCAAGGTTTCCATGGATGAGTGGGGAATTGAACACTAGTCTCCAGGGCAATAGTTTGACAGCAAAACTAACTAACACCATGCTGTCTCCTGATACCTAATGCAGGCATATTAACAAAAATTCTGACGAAAAAGTTCCTTTCTACAAAGTCTTTTTATGGGAACCCAGTCCCCCTTCTTTGTCCTATCTTCAGTCTAGCTGGAAGATTTTTTCCCCCTGCAGCATTGGCAATTGGTAGGACTAGAGAAAGACAGACTTTAAGTACTGAGTTGCAGCAACATGCCTGGAGTAAACAATGCAGTAAAGCTGGGCCTGGGAAATAATGGATGGTCTTACTGTAGCTGTTACGTACAACAGGCTAGGTAAACAGCAGCTGCCTCCAGAATCACTTACTGAGCATTTGCCAAGCGCAAAACATAAAGAAAAGGGAAAAGCTGATTAGCCTGCCTCACCACCCTAGCATAGTTATCAAAGTTATCAAAAAGCATCGTTATCAAAAATTTCACTGCCAAATGGAAATAATAATAAAAAAAAGTAGAGACTGTTGAAAGAAAAAAATCATCCCGGGATGCACTTTGGAAGAACCTTTCAGGCAGTCTCTAGAAGATTTGGAATGTTTTTCTTTACTTATGCAAAGCCTAGCTGACCTGGTCATTTCATTCTACATAAGCATCACATGAGTTTTGAATAAAATGTCTGCTGAAACTTGTTGGGCTGCTCTTCTTTTTTTGCGCAGTAGGACGTATCCCATCAATAGGAGTGTAGTGTCTAGGTCAAGGGAAGTGATAGTACCAGACCTCACCTGGAATACTGTGTCCAGTTCTGGGCACCACAGTTCAAGAAGGAGGCCATTCCGCACTATACTGTTGTAGTGCTATTATTTCACTTTTAACATCCTATAGGATCCTTGGGGTTGTAGTTTAGGGAGGGGCATTTGGAATTCTCAGTAAACTACAAACCGTAGAATTCTGCAGGATATTGAAAGTGGAATAATAGCACTATAAC